>APFE030889650.1:4127-35534 GCA_000404065.3 Pinus taeda | reverse complement strand
CTTCCTCCTCTTCACAATCTATGTAGAATAATTTCTTCTCAGCACACTTATGACCTTTAGTGTATTTTCTATCACAACTGTAACAAAGCCCTTTTGCTCTTTTGTCTTCCAATTGTTGTGGTGTCAACCTTGTAGGTTGTGGGAGGCTAGGAGCAACAAAACTTCCATCTTTATAGTTGTGAGTGGTAGGCTTCCTGGTTGCCATAATTTTGCTTTCCATTTTTCTTGCTAACCTAAATGCCTTCTCCAATGAATCAGGTTCCGAAAGGCAAACCTCATGTTGGATATTATCCTTTAAAGTCCCTATGAACACATAAATCCTATGCTCCTCTGGAATATCTTTTACCCTTATGTTCAAATTTTGGAAGTCCTCAATGTGCTCCATCATTGAACCCTTTTGTTTGAGATTTATCAATTGGCTAAAAAAGGTGTTGCTTTTTGTATCCTCATAATGTGTTATCATTTCTTTCGTAAAAATTGCCCAAGTGACAATTTGTTTATGATGTAAAATCCATTGATACCATACAAATTGATTTGGTTCCAAATATAAAGTCGCAATACGTACCTTTTGTGTGTTTTGCACATTATGGAGATCGAAAAATTACTCCATCTGTAGTATCCATGTTCCGAGATCCTTGCCATCAAACTTCCTCATATCGATTTTTGGAACATGGTGGGTCTTCAATCCAACACTAGAGCCTATGAAATCATGATTAACATTTCATTTGTTCTCATCATGAATTTCCTTTACTACCCTTTCACCATTAGTGACCATTTCTTGTAGCAACTTATTCAAATTTATCTTCAATTCTTCCATCTTATCGTCCATGCCGTTCATGTTAGTTTCTAGGCCTTTCTTTAAACCATCCATTTTAGCTTCCATGCCATCCATATTAACTTGCATGCCATTCATATTAGCTTCCACGCCATTCATCTTGGCTTCATTTACCCTTAGTGAGAGTGAAATTTGTTGTACTTGGTCTTGTAATTTTGATATATCATGTTGCATTTCTTCCTCTTCTTCACGAGTCATGCTAGAGGTTTCAGGTTGCTTACTAGGTGTTTCCATTTTATTTGTTTGGGGCATTAATTAATGCTAATAATTCTTCACTATTCCCTTTGAATTCCTTCAAAATAATTTTTCAAACCAATCTTATGCAAAATTCAAAAACACTACACACCTTTTTCTTCACTTTGTAAGAGCTTGATATTGAATCTGTTGTATCTTTGTAACTGTGGATCTCAAATATCTGAAATATCATCCTACAGTAGTCCTTTGATTCCTCTTTCTAACCTCACAAGTCTGATCAAGATTGGATTCTCCAAGGAAGAGTTATGCCAAATTTACCATGGTGACCTGATTATAGAATAGTTCAGTAGAGAGAACTTGTATGATGTTCCACGTGTTATAGTTTCGACCTTAGTACCTGAAACTGATACAAAAAAACTACAGGCCATCCTGTTTTTGAAACTTCTTAAGAAACTTCAATCTGATGCTCAAAACAAAAGATATGACGATTTTCCCCAGGTCACCTGTTTTGAATGTAATTTGGGAGTCTGCAAAAACACCAACTTCCTCAAATCATATCTCCACAAATATAGCGAGACAAACTCTGAAATTTGGACCCGAAGTTCAGAATGATTCCAGCCCAAATGGGTTTTTTTAAGGCTTCTGAAACGTCAGAGAAAAAAAGTTATAGCGAAAATTCCACGATGACCTGTTTGGAGCAGCGAAACCCTAGAATCCAAAACTCTAATACGTAAAATAATAAAACTATTTTTTCAACATATCTCCCTAAGGTTTTACTCAAATTTCGAGTAGGATTACTCATTGGATGAAAGTTTTTATTTCTCATCCAAGGAGTACCCATGTTGCATACTTTCGATGGACCCTCCTACACGAAAAATGAGAAATACATGAAAAAACGTGATTGCAATCACACTTTTCATGTATTTCTCATTTTTTGTGTAGGAGGGTCCATCGAAAATATACAACATGGGTACTCCTTGGATGAGGAATCAAATTATGATCCAAAGAGTTTTTCCACTCAAAATTCGAGTAAACTAATAGGGAGATAAGTTGAAAATACGAGCTGAAAAAATAGTTTTCCCTTTTTTCCCTCTAAAATTTGATGATGTAATCAAATCTTATTTTATTATTTCCACTATTATTTTATAATTTTTGTAGGAGGCCCATTTTAGACCTCAAAACTCCCCTAATGTGAATCTACTTTTCATCATCTTGATCCAGCACCTCGTAACAAAAAACTATTAAAACAACGGAAAACTCCACAAGAATCACCTATGGATTTTTGGCAACGCTTCCTTGTATTGTAGTTTGAATTTCCAAAAAACCAGGAGAAGTTTCAATATCTTTGGGACATATTCGAATATTGTCTTAACAAATCAGTCAATCCCAAGATGAGGTTGAATTTCAAACCCCGCTTAGCATACTTCAGTGATGGATTTGCGTAATCACAGATGGACAAGGGCGCTGTCACAGGTGACTGTCCACCTTCCCCTCATCAAACAACTTCACCATCGTAGAGTGATGTGGGAGAACATGCACACACATCTGTTCAAATGTCATTTCGTCCCAGCATCACTTCTCTCAATTTTAGCATATATTTGGTTGTAAATCCCATGGGTTGTCACGTGCCTTTGTTACCTCAGCTTTTGTCTTCATGTTCTACTGATCCTACGGATTACATTGCCTTTTGTTCTTTCATTCCAGACTCTACACCTGTTGTGAACGAGGATCAAGTCATCAACGGAGTTGGTGTTGCACAACGAACCTGCATTGTCATTCATGATGAGTATGACTTGGGAGCCTGAACATCAACTCGCGGCGAAGGATGATCTCCTTTTGTCCTTGCCTCCTCCGCTTTTCCCTGACACCTTTGGTGATTCTGCCATCTCTGAATTCCCTTGTGTAAATCCACCAACAGATGCACACATTTTTTATTATTCGCAGAATACACCAGGTGTCAGTCCATCATTCAACAACGGAGAGGATAAAAGCTTCATTGAAAATCCACTTGAGTTTTCATATGCTTTTTCCAAAAACGCAGAGGGTGAACATTCTTGCTTCTCATCTACCCCTTTGTTTGATTTATCTGATCATGAGGATGTCGAAGAAATCATTGATTTTGCTGATCGTAGCTATCATGATCTATTTACTTCTGTATTCGATCACGATGTTGATTATATCGCTATTGATTTTTCAAATCCACTTGTTTATGATGATTTATCGGTTGACAAAGTCGAAACCCTATACACAGTTGAGGCACTTCAGCCCAAGTTGATGGTTATGTCAGGTCCTTATTGTCCTGAGGTTGGTTTCACTTCCAGTCAGGAAATTGTTGAAACACCCAAGGCTTCTCATCACTCATCTGTATGCATTGAAGATCAATCCCACACACAGATTTCGCTTCCTCCACTTGAACTACATGATCCCATCACTAATGCATTGGAGGAATCTTACATAGCAAGCACACGTGCGTGACAAAAGTTGTCTTTTTTTCTCTCCTTTTCTTGCATGTCACAGTCAAGAGAATGTGTATGCTTAACATCTGCACGCAGTGTCGCACAACACCATGGTAAGTCCACGGATTGCATGTCATGCGCTTACACTCATCTATGTTCTGTGGACACATTTAAAATCAAAGTGTGTTTGTCTTCGTTGTTATATCTTTCATGTTTGCTGGTTTTCGCAATTGTTCTGTTCACGAACCATGCCTTCTCCAACATGGGTCTACCAATGCACCGGTGGCTGCAGTGGAAATATCTCTTCACGTGATCAGGCCCATGCACTATTAGCTTAGGAGTAGGAGTAGTGTTTGCTCTTATCTTGTTTTCTTGCATGCATGTTTTCTTCTTGTTTTGTTTGTTTGTTTGTTTGTTTGCTTGTTTTCTTACTCGTTTTGCTTTCACATTTTTCTTCTGTTCTTCACTCTTTTAGTTGTTTGTTTGCTTATTTACGTTTGTAGGTTAGTTTCACATGAAACCGTGTGCAACTCTTGAAACAAGCAAGGTAAAGTGCAAGAGGACTTGTGCAGTTATAAATACTTGGTTATATTTTGTCATGTCTCTGTATGTAGAACTTGTTATCTTCAGTCCATGATACGCCAATGGAAAATACATGATGTTCGAAGTGAACGTTGATGAAAACAGAACGCCTATGCGCTAACTAGTATCACCTACTCTAGTTGGTTTTTTTGGGTTAACCCTTGTCAGCTCAGTCAAGTAGAGTAAGGTGAGGGGGAAAACCTTAACAAGTATGTCAGAGGTATATACAAAATACATCTATGAAGGAATAACCTCTTCCACTCTTAATAAGTCGGGATCCCTCTTCCGCCTATGAAATGAATAAGTGATATGCATAGTTTTGAGAAATGAAAAAAATGAAAATGTGAAATTTTTTGAAGAAAATGAAAAATGAATAAGGAAAAAGAGGAGAAAGGCTTCCTACGCAGAGAAGTGACACAAGTAACTCCACCGGGGTACTGACTAGGCTCACTGGAAACAGAGCATTGCTTGTGTTCATGCACGACTTCGTCGGGGTACTGTCCAGGCCTGTTCGAAGCGGAGCAACACCAGAGATGAAGCTTAAACTTTGACTATCATATTGCTTGTGTACTAATATACCTCTCATCCCAATCGAAACAACTGTGTTGATTTGGCTTGGACGTGTGTTGATTGGCCAAGAGCATCATAGGTGCTACATTTTTCAATCAAGCTAGCGTGGGATTCAAGATGATCAGAGAACCGAACAATACTTCCGGAGGTGTTAGACTTGATTTTCACGAAACAAGGTTCATTCAAGGAGTTGGATTTCTACCAGTGTGTCACCAAGTGTTGTAGCGGCTACAACCACTCTCCAAAATTTTGCCTTATCTTCGTTTTATAGCCTCCATACCAACTATCCTTAGAAGCTTGTCTTGCACTGTCAAGTACATAGGCTTCAGCTGAGTTTCAATGGCTTGATAGTCTGTGCATGTCAACTTGCTAGTCTCCCATCACAAGCTACCATTTCGAACTTAGGTAATTTTCTGGCTGAAAGGTTCACTCAAAAAATTTCACAATTCAAGAGGGTAACCAACCTTCCATCTAGAAATTATGTAATCATGTTGGGTTGCCTGTTGGGTTCCAGAATTGTGCAATCCACACAAGAAACCCTCCCTTATAAAATTGTCCAATCCAGCCCGACACTAGGCTTCAGCCCAGAAATTGTGCAATTCTGGAAGGCAGTGGCCTGCTGACCCTAGAAATTATTCAATGCCTGAGGGATAGCCAACCCTGCTCAGCCTAGAAACTGCGCAAATCCCTCTCTCAGGCTTGCAGACTGTTGCATGTACCTTCAAGTTGATCGATTCCTTCTGGGACTGAGCAATCCTGATTTGCATGCATGGGATGCTTTTTCCTGAAATATAAAAAAACAACATGCAAAAAACATCCCTAAATTTAAGGGATCTATTTTTTGCAGTTGGAGGTTACATGCATAGATTGTTTTAGAAACTTCCCTCCAAGTGTCTCTTTTTCCTAGATTTATGTCATGCACGTCATAAGACTCAAACTTATTTATGTGACCGTACAGAGCTCATTCCTCACATCGATATTGAAGCTATGACATCCCACAACACATCTAGGAGTCTTTGGCACATTCAGCTCAACGTTTTCTAGGTAAGTTTGCTTTTCATGTCATTTGTTGTTTTTATGTCGCTTTTTATATTTTTATTTGTGTGAATGTTGTTTTCTTGGTTTTGTTGAACACCTGTTGTCATTTTAATGTATATTAGCTTGTAGAAGCACCATTTCAATGTTTTTTTTTGCATCTCACTGTTGTCGCATGCATGACATTGTTTTTCACTAACGGTCGTTGTTGCGATGACTCATTTCACACACATGCATGTGTTCTCATTTTTTGAATCCTACATTTACTGTTTGCATGCATGATCATTCACTCTTTCTTACATTCAGTCTTGCCATGCATCCAAACCTCTTCATGTTTTCGGTCGCCCGTTGGTGGGTCTGGGCTACCTGGGCCCGAACCTTGTCTTACCTAGACAAAAATGTGCATTTTTGGAAGGGAAGGCTCTGCCTTCCCTCCAGAAACTGTGCAATCCTAGCCAACACTTACCTCCAGGCTTACATTGCGCAATTCTAGGAGGCAGTGCCCTACTGACCTAGAAAATTTCACAATGCAATCTCTGGGCATGCATGTCCTTGCTGACTAAAATTGTGCATTACACAGTTTCAGCTCTCAACAGGAAGACTATATTGTGCCTTGCCTAGTTTTGACAGTGAGTTTGCCAACCTCCCGGTGAAACTTGCGCAATCTTTACTACCAGTCACCCAGGTACGTTACATGTTAGTCCTCAAATTTGTTTTGGCTTTCAACTGATAGATTGCTTGACATGAGTGTCGCTATGTCTCCAGGTGACGCAACAAAAACTGCATCTACCCACATTATGCAAATAAAATTGCATGTCACACTATGTCCCAGGCATTTTATAATTCTATACTTAGTGAAACCTTCAAAAGTCAAGGTTTAATGCTCCTTCAATAAACTCTATGCAGAAACCTTTGTTTTAACTTTCAAAGTCTGGACCTTTATAAACCTTTGAGCGAAACCTTATAAATCCTTCATAATCTTTGGTTAACTCTTATTACCCACGCATATTAACCATACCATGGATTTTAGACTTTGGTTAAAACTCAACTTAAACCATAATACATTAATCCTGCTTATTTCTATTATAATTCCCATATAATAGAAATATTTCATAAACCACAGTTAAACCTTACCTTTCCTCCATTCCACAAACCTTTGCACATATATTGATGCTCTCTTTAGTGCATTAAATCTTCGTCATCGATCTCATTCCTCAATCTGACGGTTATCGCACAATAACTCGCGCCAACTAGCCTGGCCAATCTCCACCGTTTATTTCTCCTACCTCAATCCAATGGTGATCACGCCATATCGCGTGATTACATGCACGACTGATATTAGATCAAGAGCGCACGAGAAAAATGGTTTTCTCATGCTACGTGTCAACCCCTCAGGTTAATCGCGTGAAATCATAGAATACCATTTATAGCTTTTAGGGCATGTGAGATAACACTAAACACTTGCAAAGACCACTCCATGCTTATGCTAACACATGGTTTTAATCTTCGCCATTCATCTTCCGTCAATATCATCCGTCGATTTGGCCAATCCAACAGTTCTCATTCTTTGCTGTTTAATTCTTTCTACGTCATTGATCTTCCATGTGCAACTTGACTATTCAATGACTTTGCTTCGGGCTCGATCAATCCATACGTTGCATCGAAGACTTCAACCATAGAACTAGGTTGAAGCAAGGATTTCTTATTCCTTTCACTGATTTCGATCTTTGATTGTTCTTCCACTTGACTCCTTCCTAAGCTTTATTCTGCGTATTATTTAAACACTATCACATCTGAACTTCAACTTTGATCCTTCAATCGAATTCAAATGATCATACCACTATCCTTCATTCTCCACCTTTGTGTTCTACTTTAATTCCACCTGCATACATATACTATGCAGAAATTACTCTAATTCACACACAATTTATAATTCCATTAATCAATACACACCACACAACTCAGGAATCGAATTCTCTGTCTTTATAAACAATTATTTACATAATGAATCTCTCTCTGTGGCCTAATTTCCTAATCAGTGGCCTTTTTCGTTTCCTACTCGTAGGCTTACAGTCAAACCCTATCTAATCTCTGAACTCTGATTCTCACTCTCTCACTAACTCTCTAACTCTCTAACTAACTAACTCTCTCTATGCCTTTTAGGCTTAAATTTATACAAAAGGTTCTGTAACCCATTTTGGTTCAGATCCTTAATCTTTTGAACAAAATCTTGAATATCCTCTAAGTCCACTTTTGACTCAACTAATCCCTAAGGATCCTCTCTAGTTCCACAAACCATGCAACCAATTCCTAATCTAAAATTTACAATTGATTTTCAAATCTCTCAATCAATATGGAATCTTAACTAGCCTAAATCTCTCATGTTCTCCAACATTCGAGAACATTTACAATATTCCTCACAATATCTAATTAATTCCTATTCTTAATATCTCTCATAAACTTACTTTAAAACCTTAATAATTACATTAATTTAATACTAAGGAAACCAACTTCCTCGAAAACACAAGACCCCCTATGTCTACTAAAATACAATGATATTTCTGAGCTGGATGCTCCTGCATCACCAGGTATAACAGGTGTTTGTCTGTCTCTTAATAGTACAGGTACAATGGACTCCAAAAGAGCAGGGTCAAAGGACACCGTTGGAAGTGAAACTGGAGATGCAGTGGAACAAGTGTCTATTGGCTTGCTTGTTTACGAAGACACCAAGCTGGTCATACATAGAGACATCAGGATGAAATGGTAGGACATCAACCATACATTCTCAGACACATTTGAGGAATATCTAGAAGACCTCAGGGTCTATGTCAAAATCCACAAGTCTAGCTTGTACCGGATTGCATGCAAGTATCTCGCGTTTCCATGCGCGGACATGATAAATAGGATTGTCTCGCACACTTATCCTGAGACGATGTTGTTGAGAAGTGTTAGCGGGACAACTATTGCTACCTTCAAGGTGAATGACCATTAGGAGATGTATCACTTGCCACAGCTGGTGATCACAATGGAGAAACCCTTCGGTACACACAAAAACACTAACTCCAGAGATATCTTGAAGAGTTGGGTGAAAGATCCAGCTAAGTTCAAGACAACACCCAGTCTGCTTTACAAGACGAACATACTATGGAAGGCATATCAATACTTGGTCATCTTTGCATGCTAATTATAAAACCAAGAGAGCATAGAGACCTTCCCGCAGATCTAGGTGAGTGCGTTAGAACAACTAGCCAGCAAAGGAAAGCCATGCAACTAGTTTGACATGTTGGTTCTTAGGTTGAAGGAATAGGTGACATGAGCCCGACATCCACCCAAAGGTCAACAAGTAGAGATATACACGTCCACTTATATTCTAGGTGCAATATGTGCTTGTTAGTAGTTTACAAGTTTGAAGTGGGCATGGACACCTTCGGAAACCTCTATGCACACTTATTGCAGATTGTTCTCCGAATGCAGCGTCCATGAAGTCATCACACAGTTGTTAGCCCAATTTGTCACCCCGATGTACAAAATGATATTTGGGTAGGATCCACCTTGTATGACGTAGACAACGATGGAGGCATTGATCGACCGAGAATATTGGTATGCCTTACCCCTTGGCACCTTCATACAGATGTACAACGTGGAGAAGCCTTCGCATGTTTTACCGAAGTTTTCCATGGACAAGCTCGTCATGCAAGAAGTTTCGTATCACATCTTGACAGGGTTGTCAGCTAGACTACTCAAGAAGAAGAAGGCACCTTGGCCTATTCTTCCTTTGCAGATCGAGTATATGAGATACAGAATCTCAAACATGTTGATGCCGAGATGGAGGAGCTCAAAAGGTTCACTTTTAGCACCAGAAGTTTCAATCTGTATGACCCGCATTGCTTTGTAAAGGACCACTATGCAAGACTACAATTTCCTTGGATCCACAGGGCGTGTCATTGGCCTGAGGAAGACCCATGGAGATATTTCCATAGGTTCTCCAGGCTCAATGAACCAGTCATCATAGTTGTGGAATGGTTAGTGAAGAAACATCTCAGAGAGCACCATCATTAGCAACAACAGAGGGTAATAGAACTATGCATGACAAAGGCAAGAGATAGGTTGATGACAGTGCAGAGGCATAACAAAGCCGCAAGTTCAAAGCAGATCCACTCGTGATGAAAGTAGCTTTGGAAATTGAGGCTAAGAGGCGACAACGTGACAAAAGGAACACACAAACGCAAAGAGATAAATGGAGGATGGAGGAAACATAAAAGGGGTTGCAAGAGTTGAAGCAACAACTCTAGGAAGAACAGGAGCTACGCAGAAGAGAGAAGGAACCGCAATAGGGACATACACAATAGGAGGTGCAACATCACAAATTGATGAAATTGCACCCATACAGGTTGTAGACTCATCTGAGTAGCTGACACAAAGAGGAAAGGGTGAGAATTCATAGCAGCAGGACTTAGCTCAAGAAATTGAACAGGTGTTATAGTATATGGATACGGATGCGATTCAGCTAGAGTCCAAACATGATATTGACCTCATACCTTATAACCGAGAGGTCATTCCACCAGCTTCACCAAATCCGGAAGTAGAGCAATTCCCAAGCGATAAAGGAGACATAGAGATCCTTGAAGACAATATGGAAGCGGAGATGCATAACATACCTTTCGACAAGTCGCAACACAGAGTTGTGCAGTCACACAGAGTGCCTACTCCATATGTCCACACATCTCCTGCATAGTTTGAATAACGAGTGATCGTATCCGATGTGCGCAAGAATACAACAACATTGGCTGATGCTACCAGAGCATACGCTAAGGCCACCAACTCGAGTGTTTGATTCTTGATAGCTGAGAACGAGCACATGACTAAGGGGTTACAAGTGGCCAAGCAGGGAGGAGAATAGGTTACATCATCTACTAGAGATGAGTTGAAGAGAGCGATACTAGATGAAGTATCATCCCTCAAAAAACTCATGCAGATGTTGTGTTCTAGGTTCGACACCATGCATAAGGCAGTTGTCCATCTCAACAATTGGAAACAACACTGTGCTAGGTGAGCACGCATCTTGTGAAATCTGCACATAGTTTTTGACTGCATGCAGACATAGACAATCAGATACAAAGGAGCCCCATTTCATTTTCCAAAGATGATGAAGCCGAATGTAGTAGAGCTGAAGGCACACATCTGGAGTTAGATCCAGAACTATGAGGAACTCTCACAGCTCATCACTAGTTTGTAGGCTTCACATGCATGGGCATTCAGAAGCATGGATTTCATTGTTCACACACACACACACAATCCCATCTATTGGCATACTCATTGAGGTGAAGTCAAAGAGCCAAGCATGAATGGAGTTGGACATGTACTTTGACAAGTTGATGTGTGTAGTCACCAGCACAGACTTGAAGATTAGCGTAGACACTATGCATCAATATGTTGCTATTCTAGATGCACTCAAGACTATGATGCACATGTTATCAGAGGAGTTGGATAGAGGTTCCTGATCAGTGCACCCGGATGCAACAAAGGCGAGAGTTTTCTTTCAGTAGGATGTCACAAATGAGCACGCGGACACCATCACAAACTACCAAGTTTGGCATCAGTTCACCACCATCGACCATCATGAGGATGTCAAAGAGTTGGTCATCCCACAATTGTCTGAGTCTTAGTAGTGTCTTGCATGGCTTGCTCAAGCCTATTTTGTCTCACATGGGTACATGTGTAGATTGTAATGTAACATCTTGTAAAAGTGAAATACCAAGTGTCGATGGTCGAATGTAACAGTCATGTAGTAGCTGAAGAGTCACAAAGGGGAATGTCAAGGGTGATCCCACCCTTTGCTATTCATAGAACCTCATAACTCATTGTACAGGGTTTTGGGAGCCAAGCTTCCTATTGGTGTATCTTAGAGAAATCTTGGAGTGTATTGTAACGTTCATTAGCTTCTCCACAGTGCAAAGCTAGTACATCTCTTTGGAGGAGCAGGCGACAGTGACTGTAACGTTCCATTGTTGGAACTAGTGGTTGGTCATGGTTGCATGTATGAATGGAAGTTTCACTTTCTTAATATAACAGAGCCAACACATTTCATGCATATGTTGGTATTGTATTTCAACTGTCTTGGTTACTCTAATGATATACGTAGTTGTTTTCTTATGCATGTATGTATGGAATCTTTCTATATATGTATGTATGAATATTATTGGGATGTGTTGTTGGTTTAACCATCACTTTGGATTGTTGGTTCACCTGCCTTCCAGCTTGTGATGTATCTTTGTTTGTGTGTTCCTTCCAAGCTGCATATTTCCACAAGTTTCCAAGAGGCGCATCCATTCCAGTTTCCGTGTGTTAGAACTCTTTATGCACCTTCCTTGGCTTATTGCGTTGGTCACACCCTTGCTACCAACAAGAAAATCCTTCTTACCTCTGCGTGCAACCGCGGTCAAGGCAATACCGTGTGACCCACTACTGGGACTCCTACACCAAACAATCTATGGTTTAGTTGGGACTTCTTACTGGAGAGATCCCCTAACATGTTGGTGGGTCCAACACTATCAACACTTAGTAAATAAAATTTCTCCATGCAATTCATCTAACAATTCATCAATGACAAGAATAGGAAATTTATATTTGATTGTCATTTTTTTGAGTTGTATGGATTCTGGACACATACACCATAAACCACCCTTTTATATAACCATCAACAATAGTTAAAGAGAAAGAACTTTGGCTAAGTTGAATGATGCATGCCTCTAAAATTTCTTAAATCA
Organism: Pinus taeda; assembly: GCA_000404065.3. Taxonomy (NCBI): domain Eukaryota; kingdom Viridiplantae; phylum Streptophyta; class Pinopsida; order Pinales; family Pinaceae; genus Pinus; species Pinus taeda. Next base: position 23,094 of record APFE030889650.1, on the reverse strand, counting down.
TACACCCAATCTCACTCTTTTGTGCATGTGGATATTTGTAAGGTCTAATGTTAGGTGGCACACTTCTTGGTTGCAATTGAATAGCATGGTCATGTTCTCAGATAGGTGGGAGACCCTTAGGAATTTCTCCAAATACCTTAGCATGATTTTTGATAACTTTTAAAAGATATGTTGGCACATAGGATAGAGATGTTTGGACAACTAATGAACACAATTGTGAAAATACACCTTGGTTTCCCTTATTAATAGTTTTGTCATGTTATTAGAACTTATCACTTTACTAGGTTTCCGTTGGATACCTCTAAGATCAATTGTTGTTCCTTCTAAGAAAATATTGTGAAAAGATCTTGGAAATTAAGGATCATTGCTCCCAATGATTGTAACTAGTGGACCCCTAATATAAAATCAACTCCACCCATTTGGTTTTCAATCACGGGATTAGTTACCAATAAATACTCCCCCATATTCAACTTAATCTTATTTCATTTCCATGAAAAAATTTTGATACCTCCATCTGCAATCATCACTTGAAATTTTGGTATTGGATATACAAAGTGATTAAGAATTTTTGCCAATTTATAATTGAGGAAGTTATGGGTACTATCTGAATCAATAAATATTGCTACCCTTTTCATTTTGATATATCCTTATATCTTGAGGGTTTTTCGAGTATTGATGTAGGCCAATGCATGACAAGAGATTGGTGGAGTAGTTTCTTCGAGCTCTATATATTGTGAAGTTTCCACTTCTTGATCTTATTCATCTTCAAAAACTATGTAGAATAATTTATTTTCACTATATTTATTCCCTTTACTATACTTGTTGTCATAGTTGAAACATTATCCCTTTGCTCTTCTTTTAGCCATTTGATGAATATTTAACCTTGCCGGTTTAGGAAAGGGAGCATGATTTTCTCTATAGTTAGTAGTGACCAATTTTCTAGTGGCCATATTTTTACTTTCAACTTTCCTTGCTAGACTGAAAGCATGCTTTAGAGATTTAGGTTCAAAGGGATGCACCTCATGTTCAATGTTTATCTTTGAAGTACCTATAAATAGGTCTAACAATTTATCCTATAAAACATTGTTTACTTTGAGACTCAACTTTTGGAACTATTGAATTTTCTATGTAACAAGACCTTTTGTCGAATAGTTACCAATTGACTAAAGAATGTGTTTATCTTAATACCCCCATAGTGTACTATCAATTCCTTTGTAAAAATGGACCAAGATATAGCATGATCTTCTTTTCTTTTACAAAGCCATTGATACCATACATGTTGGTCTTGTTCTAAAAATATGGATGCAATATTTACCTCTTGTAAGCATGCCACTTGGTGTAGATCAAAGTATTGCTCCATCTGAAAGATCCATGTTACAAGAATGATTACCATCAAATTTCCTCATATCAATCTTCAGAATGTAGTAATTCCTTGGTGCTAACTTGAATCCCTGATGATGTGGATCTTGGATTGGAATTTAATTATTATGGTTTTGTGGTTCAGAATATGCACTCTCCAATTGTTTTAGTATACTCCTCATATGAGTTTGATTTTCAACAACATGCTTCTCCTTATGTTCATGATTTCCTTGCATCTCTGCATCTTGTTTAGGAATCCTCTCCAAGAGAATATTTTCCATGGAAATCATATATTTTTGTATCTCTTCCTTATTATCATTCATCTCCATTTCTATTCCTTCTATCTTCTTTTATATTCCTTCCTTATTTTCATTCATCTTCCTTTCCATTTCGCATTAAGCTTTTCTTGAGAACCTAAGAAATCCACCTTTTTCAACATACTACAATCTATTCCATTAACTTTCTTCTTTAATTGAGATAACCTAAATGATAAGTATTCACTTTATTATGAGTCAAGGGTAAGTCTTCAATAGATTTAAATGGTGTAGTAGCTTTCTTTGGAGGCATGTTGGAAAATAATACCAATCCTCCACTTTATTACAACAGAAAAAAGGGTGGATCTTTTAATGAACAATTAGGTCAATAGTAAGTTTTGTACCTTAATTTGGATAATATCATAATGGTTGAAGCTTTATTGATATATCTTTTATATCTGAGGCCTTATGGATCTGAAAATTTGTTTTGTGATACTTTGATATGTAGTTCTATAATTCCACGGTGTGAATTGAATCTGATGTACCAACTAAAATTAATAGTAACTTTCCTAAAACTTGTTCATTTTTTGGCATCTTCCTATGAGAAAACTTCTATAGTGTTCCACATGTCCAATTCTTGAAATATAATCTGGCACATGCACCTGAGGTACTTCTATATGTATCTTGAAATTTCTAAATATTTAACAATCTAAAATTTTCTAGACAAGAAGATATAGCCAAAATACCAAGCCGACCTATTTAAAATTTATTTCATTAATGTTTAGTAACCCTAACTTCCATAGGGTATAGCTCCCAAAATATAGTGAATGAAATTTTAAACATGCAACCAAATATTTTTCAATATTTCTCCTTAATATGGTCCAAGTTTTACTTTATGAAACCTTGTAGAAAAACTTTAATGCAAAAATGCCAAACTAACCCATTTGAGATTGAATTTTGGAGCATACAAGAACCCTAACTCCCTTGGAGCATATCTCCAAAACTATAGCAAACAAAGATCTGAAACTTGGAAAAAAATTAATCATGATGACTCATCAACATGGGTGAAGTTGCATGGTCTGAAGCCTCACAAAAAAAAGCGAAAATGTCGAACTTACCTGTTTGAGACAAGATATCAATATGAGCATGAAGAAACCCTAACTTCCTTTGACCATATCTCCCAAAATATAGTGAACCAAGATCTGAAACTTGAACCTATATTTCTCAGGATATATTTTCAATCTTCTCTAGGTTTCACTATCTGAAACCTCAAAATATAAATATAAATATATATGTATATATAAGCAAAAATTCTAGGATGACCTGTTTGAAGTAGAAAAACCCTAGGATCAAGAGATCTGATACCAAATGTTATGATTCTTGCATCTTAACAATGATAAGAAACCAATAATTATAGTCTACTTCGAGGGGTAAATCTCCTCATACAATAAATACAATGAACAAGACAATATTTGATGATCCTAAGACTAGGTCTCCATAGTATATATATGAAAGACAAAAGATACAATTATAATAAAATTGGGCCATTAGGGGTTCTAGCCTACATAAAAATATAATATTAGAAATGTAATCTCTCAATATCTAGGGCAACGTAAGGGGTTCTTGGGTTAACATGGGACTTATATATGGCTTAACAAGGTGCTAGAAGTTGTGGTGCTCACAACAACACCCAGGCTCGAGCCCAATCTTTGACCCTGATAGATATCATGAGCATATACCACTGATTTCCCAACATGAAATCAATGACATTGATCAGGAAATTGTGGACAAGAGAAATGATGTATCAAACTCAAATGTATTTGAAGAAGTGGCAATTTGGGTTCTATGTTTGGGCACTTTTAAAACATGTCGAAACCAATATCTTCATATCAACGATCTATATTGCACCTTAAGAACCTGTTTGGTAAGGTATTATTTGGGTGCAACAAAAGTCATGACAAGTTTCTCCTCTATATGGAGGAGCTACACCTATTGTACCAAATTATGGACGAGTGCATGCAAATAATGGAAGCCATCATCCTTTGCAACAGTGACCCACCACCACTAGGAAAACTTGTGTACCCTACTCTAGATAAATAGCTTCATCATGGTATGATGCAACCAGTAACGATATTTTTGGGTTACATTCTATCTAGTTAATACATTTTCTACTCTAATTTGATATAGTTTTCATGGCTTTGATGCCAATATTTTGTAATGCAAACACCTACTATGTCCAACACAACAAGCTTATTTTGATGAGTCGGGATTGAGCCCTAATTATTATTTCTGGTCTTCTTTTTAGATTGGAAAATGAGGGCTAATTGGGGTGTCATCAAAGCATATGTATTGTACATATTTTTGTTGAACACCTAATCCTTTATGGGTTGGTGTGGAATGTGAATAGCCACTGGAGTCCAAGAGACCACTTGGAATATGAATCCAAGGGTCACACTAATGTACTATATATATGTATCATTGTGAATAATAGATGCAATCTAATTTTTATCATTCATATTCTATCTCTACCATTGTCATTTTTATCATGGTATCAGAGCCACAATGCGTGGCCTTCTCCCACCTTTAGTTGTGTGGTATTCTTCAAACTAGGTGCTCTTCCATTTGACCATTAAATATTCAACCCTTTGTGCACTATTTTAGATGTCCTCTCCACCTTCTGCACTGTCCTTCTTGTAGAAACGTTACATTTACCCCGAATGAATCCTTCCAATGATTAATCTGTCACCTATTGCTACACCTTTTTCCATCGTCTTGAAATAGAAAAATTGGCGCTGGTTTGCGCTACACATGTTATGGATTTCTTAGAGTGGGAATTTCTCTGCGTTATCATTAGCTTGATATTCTATTCCAAATTAAGGTGGTAGCTATCCTTTGGATTTCAGAAAAACAAGAAGCCGCCAACAGTATTGCATTTGCGATTTTCGAACGCTCAACGTTTCTCTTCCCATTATTTCAACTTGCGGTATTTCTACCGGTTTCAAACCCTATGTTGTTGTTTATGCAATTATCATGAAGTGACTGGGGAGCCCGAGCGCAAGGCTGATGGAGGTTCAAGCCACAGGAATATTATCAAAGTCTCGTAGTTGAAGCTCTGGTGGTACCCTTCCCATGGCCTCCATGCTCAAATTTCTACTGATTTCTGCCGAGTTACATCAGCCCTGCGAATCATAGATGGAGCACTAGTCATGGTACATTATATTGAAGGGGTTTGTGTCCAGAGCGAGATTGTTCTTTCTCAAGTTCTTGGAAAAAATAATTAGGCTTGTGCTTCCTTGAGTTACAGGTTGATGGTGAAAAAGCTAACTGATTTCCCACTGCAACTAATTGATTCATTAGCTTGATATTTTGTATGTGAGCTTAGTTTCGTGAAAGGGAATGCATGGAGACCTTTCGGTGCAGCACAACGGTATAAGAGAGGACAGTGGGAAGAGCTTCTTCCTATTGTTGATGAGAGGTGGTGGAGAGTGTTTAGTATCTTGGTTTGGCTTATCTCCTTCTAGTTCAATATCAAAATTGACGCTATGCAATCTATACTGTACAAAAATGCGATGAGTCTATGGTCAGTTTAAATGAGTCAAGAAAAGTGCGTATTGGCAAAGATATTAAACTAATAACTATAGTGTTGCAAGGAATATTGAAGGCTTGCATACAAGCAAACTTATTTAGCATTGGTATTTGTCCCTATGTGTTGAGGTGTGTAGTGCATTCAATATTCATGCTCTCTTCATTGAAACGACATGAGTTTGGAGTCTCTGTGCATTAATTAAGTCATGGTATGTGCATTTATCCCTATGTGTTGATTCATAGTGAGTGGGTTGAGTAGTGGGGTCATTCTATTGTTTTGTTATATGTGTATCAGTCTCTTCGGTTATATGCACATGCTACCTTTCTCCATTCTATGAGTTGGGCATTGCCATATGTTGAACACTGGTACATGATTGAATGTTTCCATTCAATCTTGTCCAAAGTAATAGTTGACCATGCTTCTTGAATTTTGTGTGTTTGGTGTGAGTCTCTTTGTATTCCAGCACACATAGTCCCTTCATATTCCAGCACGCATGCCTTCGCCATCAAATCTCCTAGTATCTATAAACAGTGAAGCTATTGCTTTGCCTAATTCGCTTGAATATTTGTATGCACTTTGGGTTGATGACTTGTAGGGATCGAAGTGTTAAAATCCATTGATTACAGTGCATGGCTCATGTGCATCCTACTAGTATATGTATTGGATAGAATACCACTAAAAGTATGGTAACATCATATTATAACATTCTCTTGCTGGAAGTTGATGGATCACTAGTTATTTGAAGGATTATTCAATCAGTAATGGGATTATACTTCTCTTTAGTGGATTTCCCTCCTATTATTAGGCACATTTAATTTTGAAAAATATTGCATTGCTAGTTATCTTCCTTTACAATTACATTTGTGGTCATTTATTGAATTGATTTGTTTGAAGAATGACAAAATTCATGGATTATTGGAGTTATTAGGAACTCTAATCATGTCCACTGATGACAACATAGTATAAATCAACAAAACCACACTTGTTGACATTCAAACATGCTTGCAGCATACACACGAAAAGGTATAATTTTTGGAACTTGAATCTCAGCTTCAACAAGAAGAATCACAATAGTGGAGTCAACATTCTGAACCTGTTTATGTTCAGAACATTGAAACAAACTCCCATAAGAAAAAAGTTGATTCAGATCCAGTACCCAATGAAGTAAAAAAGTTACATGCAGATGCAGAAGTTCAGTCTGCACTTCCCAAGCCCATCACCAGACCTTGGGAAGAGCTTGTCCATAAGAAGCAAAAAACTGGTTTTGGATATGACAAAGAGTTGTCCTTTCATATTCTAGAATATTCCAAGCCCATTCAATTTCAAAGTGTTGGGTTTCTTCATGGTGGTTTACCTTCACCTATTCTAGATTTTGCTCCTCCACATTCGCAGTCAAAAGTTTTTAAATGCTAACATTGTGACCAAGTTGGCCATATGAAAGATCACTATTTTGATCTTCATCCATGTGAGCACTGCCATAAAACCACTCATTCTTCAAATAGATGCTTCAAAAACAAGCATCCTCCAAGAACAAAGATTCATCTTGGATGGACGCTTCTTGGCAATGGGCTTCAACATCAAAAAAGATATTTCAGTCATATGTCAGAACTTGTTCTAGAGTATTGAACAATCTTGCAGTAGAGTTTTCTCCATCATCTCACCTTGTATCCGACAAGGGGGGAAGTGATGGTCATATACAAGCTTCAAGGCCACATCAAGCGAACCTGAGCCACAACCTGCCATACTAGATTCAGAGTTGTAAGCAGAGACAAAGATTCCCTTGAGCATACCTTCGGTTGGTAATTAGCCTTAAACCATCTATGCAAGGTTGATACATCTCTTCAAAGAGTTGGGGACACTTCCTCTAGCAGAACACTTCAGCTTCTTGCCAGTTTTGGAAGAGTTCTAGTAATTGCATTAAGCATTCCAGAGTTGGTGGTCATCCTTAAACCATCACAGGTTGAGACCTCCCTTTTCAAGTTGAGGTTCTCCCTTTTTATGCAAGGTGAGACCTCCCTTTCAAGGTTGAAGGTTTCCTTCTTCAAAACATGAGGAACACTTCCTCTAGCAGAAGACCTCAACTTCATGCCAGATTTGGAAGAGTTCCAGGAACTGCACTAAGAATTCCAGTGTTGGTGGTCATCCTTAAACCACCCTTCTTATACCAACATTCAGAGAGCACATTCAGCCTAGTGTTGTCATGCATTTTTTGCACCTTTCATATTATAGGTCCCTTCTTGGACTCATAAATACCCCTTCAGATTAAGGGGGGGAATGTTGGACACCTAATCCTCTATGGGTTGGGGTGGAATGTGAACAACTACCAGATTCCAAGAGACCACTTGGAATATGAATCCAAGGGTCACACTAATGTATTGTATATATGATTATTGTGAATAATAGATGCAATCCAATGTTTATCATTCATATTCTGTCTCTGCCATTGTCATGTTTATCAATTTTCTATATTAATATAAAATTTAAAGCTTGTAACAAAAATAATACACCTTGTCACAAATTAATCTAAATACAAATTTTTAAACATATATATATAGTGATGTAATGTTATGAAATATTTTTTTTTAAATAAATTGATAAATGAATAAGTAAATTTAATAAATTATGTAATTTTATTTTTTCAAATTTATCATAATAAAAATCTCATTCACTACATTGAGTGACGCTCTCTAGTGCAATATGGAAGAGATTATGTAATTTCTTATCATGTCTTATCTTGTTAAAACATTTTGACTTGGTCAAATTACATAAAAATAAAATATAATTATAAATGGTAAAATTGAATATAATTATAATATTAATATAACATTTTGACTTAGTTAAATTACTTAAAAAACTAAAATAAAATTTAATAAATATAATTAATAATTAAACTAACCTAGATCCATCTTAACTCTGGATAGGGATCAAATCTCTTTTTTTTTTTGAAATGTTAACTATATCTTGCTATGGATGATTACAAAGTCTAGAAAGACATGATCTTCAAAAGATGCTCTCCTATATACATATATGCTCTTCTGAGCTAAGCATTACCTATACTAACAAAAAGATCTTACAATTCCATTACAAAATGATATTGCATAACAACACTAGAGGCTTGCAGTGCAAATCCTTGAAAGCTGAGTAACCACATGAAAAACAAGAGCTTTATACCAGGTTGAGACCATTACTAAACCAAGAATAGAGAAGAAAAAACCAGAAATGAACAAAAAGTAAGATCATAAACTTTAACAATCACATCTCCCCTATAGGCACAAGGAGTGACTTTAGAAAAGATGGAAGGAGCCAGAGAATTTTGGTCCACATCACTCCATTTCTCAAGATATGCATTACCTGCAGAAAGAGAAAGCCTATGCTTATATAAAATATCTATCATTGTATTGAAGTTCCTGTAAACATGAAAAAATAAAATTTGTTGGAATTGTTGCTTGATATTTATGATTCTAGATTTCCAAAAATAAAGATTTAGTAATTGTAAATCTTTTTTCACTTTGAAAAATTTTTACATATTAAGAAATTTGATCATTCTGTACATTTTATAAATCCAAAATTTAAATAAATCTAAACTTATCTATATATATAGCCCCGAGGGTTAGCTCAATCGGTTAAGTCGGGCCTCGCCAATGGGAGGTCACAGGGTCGAAACCCGAAAAGCTCTTGGGGTCAGGTCAGTGAATTAGGCCGAGAGGTGTGACCCCCTTTGGGTGGGATCCACCCTAACATTGTTTGATTTCCTGGACGTAGCGACTCATTGACCATAGGTATCCGTGAAACCAGTAGTGATAATATATATATATATATATATAATATATATATATTATAATTTCTCATTTTTAAATCTAAATCCATAAATTAAACATCAATTTTAATATTAGACAATAGTGTACCACAAAAGCTGAAGTGGATGGTTATCATGATATTTCATTTTTGCAAAGGACTATGGTCTAGTGTACGAGAAAAAATGACTTGGAGAAGGCATGGGAAATTGGTTGTCATGTTATTTCATTTTTGCAAAGGCTATGGTCTGGTGTACGAGAAAGAATGACCTGGATAGGGCAAGGGCAGAGGATTTGGTTATCATGTAATTTCATTTTGCAGAGGACTATGGTCGGTTGGACCCATAGGAGTGAGATGCATGAATTATATTCAAAATATATTAAAGTTTAGAAATTCAATCATGTTTAAAGGTGGGATATTGGGCTGAAAATAGTTTTTCCTAATTTCAATAATCGATTATGATTTGACTTTTTGTCCAACGAATTGAAGTTTGATAAGGAATTATTTTTCTTTTAATATGTTAATTTTGGTTTAATACTATTTAAAATATCCCTACATTGTAGGGAAAAAGGGTTTAAATTGGATTTTGATAAAAAAAAAATTGATTATTTTTATTTATTAATGTTATTTGATAATAGTAAAAAGGTTATAAATGATGTTATTATCATATTCTATTTATTTTTAATATTGTTTTAATTTAATAAAGTAAATGTCATGATTTAAAGAAAAGTTTAATTTTGAGTTTTTTTTATTTTTAAATTAATTTTATTGTTAATTAACAAAATTATTTTTTTATGAGTTTATTATTAGCTTTTAGTTTGAGTATAAAATTTATACAAGTATAGCTTAGTACTTGAGTTTAAAGAAGTGATTAGTTACAAAATTAATATGATAAGATTTTTTGAATTTAGGTTTCTATGATGTAAGTGATTTTGATATGATTTTTCTAGATTCATTATAATGTGTTTTTTGAGTCGACATTTTAGGCTAGGAAGTGTGGTTCATCATCAAGACACTATGATCGACACTTGCTAGCTCGAAACATCGACTCAAAAACACATTGTGATGGATCCAGAAGAACCATATCAAAATAATAAGACTTGTCTATACTAAAATATCTAGAAACTAAAAACAAAAGAGTCATTGGCTTTATAGTCATTTTGAAAACTAAGAGGAGAGAGATGGATCCACTTCAATGGGAGAAACAACAACTTTATTGTTGGTTTCTAAACTAGATCTTGTGGTCAATCTAGCCTCGATATGCTCCAATCTATTACCTAGAGCTTTCATTTGAAGATGCATTTCGTCAAACATTAACAAGATTTTATATTTGGAATCATTTCTTTCCAAGAAAACCTTATCAAGTAGTGTCTTTATTTGCCAGTAAAATCAATGTTATGAAGACATTGATTCTAACATCCCTTGCTATGCCATGCGTCTTGAATCCAAGCAACAACTTCCGAGAGGTATCTTAGTTTGAGTGGCAATCCTATTCTTGGACAACCTCCACCTCTGCATCTTGAAGCTGCTATTGTATTTCTTTTGAGATCTGACATATGGAATAGTGTTATGGATGACTAGACTATGTAGCGAACACATAAACCTCCTTGGAAACGACGACCTCCACTTCCTTAGTGGTTTTGTGCACAATGTCAAGTCATAATTGTGATACGAAGCAAGGGATGGGACAAGGAAAGAGATGAGAGAAGGCGAGAACTGTGAGGACCCAATAGGAGAAATAATGGTGGGTTTCAAGAACGTGCAGAAAAACTAAATGACCCTACCAAAAACTAGTAATGATGCTAGTAGCACAAACTAGAGATGGGAAGAAAACATCGCTCATTCGTAACAAAGAAATCGATGAGGAAAAGAAGAGAAGTGGGAATATTCTTACAACAAGGGGATGGAAAATAAGAGGAGGCCTCCATCATAGTGAAAGACGAGAACAAACGAAGAAACATTAATAAGCAAATGAGAGTAGTGGCATAGTGTTGGGCTCATATGAGTGAGCAATCACAAAGAGTAAGGGACTTCATTAAACCATCATCGATGGGACTAGGTCTCATATTGTCAAGTGGTTAGGGGACAACGGGGCACATCGCCCTCATTAATTGCATGGAGTGGTGGAGGCCTCGCTAACATCCTCCCTTTTCCATTTATCTTTTCCCACATTAACTTTTCCATTTATCTTTTCCCACGTCACCTTTTTCATTTATATTTTCCCACACTAGCTCATCTGAGAAATTAAAATATATATATATATATATTATATTTATATATATATAATATATATATATATATATATATATATATATATATAATTATATATATATATAATATATATATATATATAGTCTTGTAATTTAAATCTTTTTGATTTATTATTATAAACTTTAATTACCCAATCTTTATCAGAATTACAAGTTTAAATAAAATAATTTTTAATTTAATGTAAAAATAGATTTAACAAATTCAAATAATCATAATCAAATTATATAATATTAACATTTTTTTTTTCTCGATTAAACTATTCTATTATATACATAAAAACCAGAGTACAATTACAAACATGATGTCTGAAAGATCCATCTGCGTGAAAGAGTGGCATTCTGGATCAACCAAATGTAGCAGAAAGAGAGGGCTACCTGATTCATTCCCTCATAGGGGCGTTTGAGACCAGTAAAATCATTCCCACACAGGGGAGGACAAAATTGACACCCTTGCACAACTGTAACTGCCCACAAAACTGATAACCAAACATGACTGTAACCGACCCTACGCCTCAGCGATGGCATATTGCCACAATGACACATTGACATAAAAGATAATCGACACGTAGACGAGCCAGAGACAATTATACAGATGGACATGACCAAAAAGAAAGGAAAGAACCAAAATCCCACCCGAGCTACAGAACCTGAGACCTGGCAGCAGACTAGTCCTCCAGTGCCTCCTCCACAATTGGGCACCATCCATATTCTTCCTCTTCCTGTGCTTGGCCCTCTTTTGCCTCGGCTGCTTTCGGCTGCTTCTGGTTCTTCTCCAACTGAAGGTTTGGCAATTCCGTGCTCTTCCCCTTGTCCGCCGTGGGTAGTTTAGATGCTTTGGCTGTGTCAACCAGGGCCTCGAATTCTTGTGGAGCACTGGATCCGCCCTCGTACTAGGCTTCATCAATAAAAAGAACAAAGACGTGGGCGTTAATTCTTGGACGATTCAGGGGGCTGTTGAAGGTAAAAATTGCAGAGCCGAAGTAAGGAGCTGTCGAAGACCCACGTGAGCCGGCCTCCATAAATTGGCTGTGCCTGAGAGAGCTAGCACCTCCTAATTGCGGGCAATGGCAGTGATATCAACAATGAGGGCAGTGACAGGGAGAATGGGTTTTCGCCTCGGCTGAGGGGTGCGATGACCCTCCACGACTAGAGCCGTGACGACTCAGCATCCGCTGACGAGTCCTTACCATGTTGACAGAGCAATCCTGAGCCGAATTGAAATGCAAAAGACCAACAGGGGCGTTAACAAACTGAACAATCAGACCCGGGGTGGAGTAAATCAAACCAGGGCCGGAATTTGTCAGCACCAGCGACGGAATGGGAAACCCAGACCCTGCCCAAGTGAATATGGTGATGCCAGGGTTGCCTCTGTTTATAAAACTCCATGCTCTACCTCGAGGGTCGCCCGCCATTAATGAGGCATTCAATTGTGAAGCGGAGCCAAACTTTGCAACGCAGCCAAAGGAGGTCAAAGCGTAAATGCTCCTTGGCTGCCATCCCATAGCCTTTAACATCACCTTCTGGGGGTGTCCTTCGCCACCGCCTTCCAAGTCGCCTCTACGCATGCTAGGCATGTGGCTTCCCCTGCACCCCCGTCCCATCAGCTTATTCACATTGGTTTGCACTCGCATCCGGGGGGTGGTGTCATTTTGGACCAGGTGATTGCATTCCTGAGCTTGTGAATCATTCTTTAGTATGTCTAGGGTTCCTGCTTGTAGAGTAGACTCACTTTCCACACCAATGTTGGCCATAAAATTTGCTACCTTGTTGCCTTCTCTTCTTATGTGATTGAAGGTGATGGCTCTGTTATTAAGTAGTTTTTGCTCCATTGCTTCCAGTCTCGCTTCAAGCCTCCAGCTCATGGCAATTTTCTTTGCATGAGAGCCATTTAGGAGATGCTTAGCCATGTTAATTAGGATTTGAGAGTCTCCTTCCACCTCCAGGGGGCTGAAGTTGTTATGCCGGGAAAGAATGAGACCTTGCCAAAGACCTTCCAACTCAGCCGAGTTGTTGGTGTCCCATCCGATGTTTCCATAGTAGATCTGAAGAAGCTTGCCCTCATGGTTTTTGAATATTCCACCATATCCAGCTATCCCAGGATTGCCTTTTGAGGCTCCATCAAAATTGAGTTTGAAGGAATGCTCAGGTGGGGCAGTCCAGGAGACCTTTTTGGTACTGCTGCCATTATGCTGGATTTTTTTGTGGAACTTCTGGGGTAGATGTAAGTTCCAGTTTTCCCAGATAGCTTTCTCATTATCTAAAGTTGGAAGGCCTTCCGTGTTCCAGGATTTAAGCTGCAAGGTTTCTTCTAGATTGCCACAGACCTTGCGCCAAATAATGTCAATCGAGGAATACTGATCTTTGAATATCCTTTTGTTTCATTCTTTCCATATGTTCCATAGAAGCAGCCCAGGAAGAATGCGCCATAAGTGATTGAGAAGTTCACAATTATACGGATTCATTGGCCAGTGTCTTAGGGTATTTGTTATATCATCTGGAAGCCTGCAATTTCTTTGACTCCTGAAACTTGCCTTCTCCCATATTTGGTTGGCCAAGGGGCAAGCGTCCAATAGGTGTTGAGTGGTTTCCTCTTGAGATTTGCAGTTAACACATATGGAGGGGCCATGATAGTTTCTCCTTCGGAGTTTATCCCAAGTTAAAATTCTTTTGTGTCCAACCAACCATAAAAAAAGAGAAACTTTGGGCCATGAGCCAAACCCCTAGATTTTGGTCCATATTGGGTCTGGGGGGTTGGGTCTATGCTTATGATTTTATAAGCCTCTGAAGTGGTGAAAGCCCCCTTAGGCCGATAACCCCATCATAGAATGTCTCTGTCCTCTGAGTATCAGATGCTTCTTTTGCTTAGCTCCTTTTCCAATTCTTTTGTGAATGGATGTTCCACGTTTTTGGTAAGCTGGATACCTTGTTTCCACTTTCGGAATCCTTACTCTTATTCCTGATCCCAATACTCCCATATCTTATTCTGTTGCTGGGCCGCTTCGATGAAGTTGGGAGGAATATGTAGGATTCCATTAAGCTTTGGCAGTTGGTTCCAGGCATCCGTCCAGTATCGCGTCGTTCGACCATTTCAAACTTCCCAGAAACTATGCTGCTGAATCAACTGGAAGTGTTGTTTAGCTGCATTGCATATCAGAGAACCATGGACACTGGGAATGTATCTTATGAGTTCCCCCTGTGGCCTATGTTTGGCATATTTGGCAGTCCAGATGGCAGCCCAAGGTTTTTCAGGTGAAGAGAGCCATTGCCACTAGATTTTGGCACTCATGATTGCATTACTATGATTGGGGTCTATCAGACCAATACCTCCTTTTTCCCTAGTCGTACAAACAGTGGTCCATTTTACCAGTGCCCATTTATAGTTTGTGGTTGAGTTCCCCCAGAGGAAACCTCTCTGTAAGTCTCTTATCCTTTTTAAGACCCATTTGGGGGCTGCCAAGATTGAGAACAGGTAAAGCGGCATTGCCTGTAGTATTGCTTTTATGAGCACCACACAACTGGCCATGTTCAGGGATCCATACGTCTAGAGGTTTAGATGCGTTTCAAGTTTTTCAATGAGACTGTGCCAGGCGGAGTGCTTAATTGCAGAAGCTATGAGGGGGGTGCCAAGGTAATTGGATGGAAGAGTGGCGATGGGGAAACCCAAAATTCTGGCTACAGCAAGCTTGACAACAGGTTGGGTATGGAAGAAGAAGATTTGTGATTTGGAATTGTTGATACTAGTACCTGAGGCCTCAGAGAAGTCATTGAGCAGAGATTTGAAGTGGGAGGCTTCCTATATAGAAGGATAACCGAAGAGCATGTTGTCATCAACAAACTGCTGGTGAGTTATAGCAGGGGAGTTTTGAATGGAAAGGCCTTTGAGCTGATGAGAGAGATGGGAGTGCTTGATGTGACGACCCAGGCCTTCAGCCATAGGATGAAGAGGAAGGGGGAGAGGGGATTGCCCTTCCTGATTCCCCGAGAGGGCCTGAAGGGCTGAGACGGGTAGCCATTCACAAGAATAGAGAAGAAGGATGAAGTTAAAAGACTCATAATCCATCGGATCCACATGTGAGAGAAGCCGAAAGCATTAAGCATTTTTTGTATATAGGACCAGCTGAGCTTGTCAAAATCCTTAGAGAGATCCAACTTTAGAATCATACCTGCCTACCTAGTTTGCTTGAGGGAGTGAATAATCTTGTGCGTGAGGATTATGCCATCCAAGATCTGTCTTCCTTCAACATACCCCGACTGTTCAGGAGAGATGAGCAGAGGTAGAAGGGGTTTTAACCTGTTGGCTATTACCTTGGAGATCACCTTGTAAATGACATTACATAGAGCGATCGATCGAAACTTATTAGGCGTGGTGGACTCCTCCTCTTTTGGGATAAGAGCTATGAAGGTAGAATTGAGAGACAGTAGCAGCCAGTGAAGAGCTCTTGATTCCTCCACCACCTCCCAGACTTCAAGTTTGATCATGTCCCAGAAAGAATGAAAAAAGGTTGTAGTGAAGCCATCTGGTCCTGGAGCTTTGCCTTCTTTGAGTTGAGACATGGCAGTATCCACCTCCTGAGTTAGAATAGGTCGAAGAAGAAGTTCGTTGTGTTCCTCAGTTATAATTTTTGGCACATTTTGGACGATTCTGTCTATAGATGGTCCCCTGTCTGTATTTGGCTCTTGGTGAACCTCCTTGAAGTGAGTTAGAAATTCTTTTTCAATTTCCTCATGCTGTTCTATTCGTGCCCCACCTTGCTTCTGGAGGAAAGGAATATTGTTGTGCATTCTTCGTTGTACCATTGTTAGGTGAAAGAACTTAGTATTCCACTCTCCCTCTTTTAGCCATCTGATTATGGATTTCTGCTTCCATAGTATCTCCTCCTGCTTCCTTCTTTCTTCCAATTGTTTGTGGATGCTTTGCTCTTCCTCCAGAGTCGCTTCCGTGTGACCTTCTGTGATTATTTGTTGATGAAGATTTGCCAAGTTTCTCATTAGGTTCTGTTTCTCTTTGAAGATATTTCCAAAGGTCTCCACATTCCAACGCTTTAAATGGTACTTGAGATTTTTTAATTTCTGTTGGAATTGGAACATTTTGGATCCCTCTGGCGGTATAAAGGCTTTCCATGTGGATTTGATGAAGTCCTTGAAATCCGAATGGGTGAACCAGAATTCTTCAAAGCGAAAATGTCGCCTTGTGACATTGCCCGGTCATTGCCACTGCAGGGAGATTGATCAATGATCTGAGCCTGAGTGGGGAAGGATTGCCACTGTTATATCTCCTCCTATCTGGATCGAGTTGTCTGATATGAGGAATCTGTCAAGTTTAAAGGAAATTTGGTGTTTTCCCGCTCTTCTGTTACTCCAGGTGTTATAGCTCCAAATCTCACCATTATGGTTTGTGATGCTACACCCATGGCCTAGGGCAACCCCTCCTTCCAGACCTGGTCCAAAATCTAAAAAACAGTGTTTTATTCCCTGTACGCGACATTGCCCTGAGTTAAACGCGTGTATACGCGGGTTCATACATACCCAACCCGCGTATATGTATTAAAACACTTAAAAAAATATAAACTCCTTATTTCCGGGTGGAGATCGCGGGTTTTACCTGCTGATCACCTGTTAGTGCCCGTGGCCTCAACCAATTCCTAACTAAAAAAATACTTTGGAATTGGTATAAAAAGACATCAAAGGGAAGGCCTAAAGGAGGAGAGAGTATAGAGCAAGGTTATTATACTGAGTTTTTCCCCCTGATCAGGTCTGAAGACCCTTGTGCCTTCTGCACTTCCCCCATATTGTACATGAAACCCTTGTTTCCTTGAGAATTGATGTTCATCCCTTAGTCATGACATCTTGGAGTGAGTATTGGAAGGTGACCTACTAGAGGCTTGAGGCGGGACGGATCCAGAAGGAGGCTGAGCTTTGAGCCTGCAGAAGTGGTTTAGGTGATATTGCTCTTTTTTCATACTATTCTATTTGTCTAATAAAGAAACACGTCTTGTTCCCGAAACGCTTCTTTCTTTATGTTAATGATGTTCATAGTTGAATTTCATGTATGAATGGATGTTTAAAAGTTTGTAACTAACTCCTTTCTTATATAACATAAAGATCATTTTTTATGTAAATCTTTGTCCATATACTGCTGCATTCCTTGGAATTGTTGTTTTTGCAGGGCAAAGGAGTGGAAGGGACGTGAAAAAGGGTCTGCACCCTTGAGTAACTACCCAAACGTAGGACCTCAGGTATGTCCTTCTCACCTTAGAAATAGCTTTTTCTAGCATAAACGGCTGTGTGTGTGTATGTTTCTTGATTTAGACAACTTTCAGTCTGCTAGGGTTCCACCCAAGAGCCTTAGGGGATAATATCCCGCAACAGAATTGGCGACTCCGCTGGGGAACAACATCCTTGTTGTTCCTTGTTGGGTGTTTGTCAAGCCTATCAGGGCTTAGTAGCTTGCTGGCTTATTGTTATTGTTTGGTCTGTTTCTGACTTCTGAGTTTTACCAGTTTCTTGAGTTTCTTTTTTATTTTTCTTGAAAGATCATATACACGCTGAATTTCTTAGTTACAGAAGCGTATAAACGCTTGTTGTCTGAAGTAAACCCGCGTATACACAGGTTTCCTCAGGCACAGTCGTGTATACACGCATTCTGCACTGAATGCAGTCGCGTATACTTGGCAATTTTCAAGATTTATAAACCTTTTTGTCTCTGGAGTGTTTTTGGTGCTTTCAGTTAGTTTTAAACAGTCATCTTTGTCAGTATCAGTTCTCTGTTTTCCAGCAAGTGTCCTTACTCCGACTTCTCTCTAATTATAAGAAGTCCTGGTCTTGTTTCGTGTTTGCAAGTGTCATCATCTTTTTGCTTTAAACACACAAGATTTCCTTATAGGAATCTTGGCTGCCCTGAGCGATCAGAGCAGAAAAGATTGTTATTAATCTTTGTGTTGAACTTTGTTTCTTGGTGACTTTTTGGTTTGCTTAACGAAATAGATTTTTATGACCAATTACTTCTTTGTTTCATCAAAGTGTCATTTTGATACTTTCTTGGAACCGTCTTTTTGATCTTTTTTTGGTCTTTGCTACCAAAGCTTTCCTTGCTGCCTTCCATTGTCGAAAGCCCTTTTGAGCACATTTGTTTTTTGTTGAGTTTTCATTCCTTGTTGGGTGTAAACTCGCAAAAAGTGTTTCTTGCTTGTTTCAATTGTGAAGTGACGGTTTTTATTGAAAGCATTTTCAAAAAGACCCCTTTTGTTTCTACTTTCAAGTGAACTTTTTGAAAAGTTTTAGTTTTTGCTTTCTTGAACTTGCTTTTCATTTTGTTTCCTTTTGCTGAATAAAAGTGTTTTTGTTATCTTGAGTTTTGCTTTTAGTATTTAGACGAATTGTACCATCTTTGATTCCATCTAAATATAGTAAGTGGCAAAAAAGAAATTTGATAAACAAAAACAACTTTTATTTCTTGTTAGAGTAGTTTTCAACCTTGCATCAAGCATTTAGTCTTGCATTTAGGACAAATTTTCATCTCTTTCGGCATGAAATAGATTTGTTAACTTTTGAGTGTGAAGTATGAATGAATAGAAAAGAAAACAAAAAGTTTGTTTCAGTAGAAGTTTCCTTCTGAACCCTGTAGAAGATTACTTTTCATCGAAAAACAATGACAAAGTGCATAAGCATATAGTTAAGTTTTATTAATATTTTTGCGTCAAAAA
>APFE030889647.1:0-11481 GCA_000404065.3 Pinus taeda | reverse complement strand
GGATAATCCTCTATATATGGAGGCTGTCCACTCCATTATAACGTCAAGAATCCATCTCTGAAATCACCGAATAAAAGATGCAAGTAAAGGGTGATCAAGTGACAAGAAAGGGAGCCTCTAGTATAGCGTACAAGGTGAAGTCTAGGCGGAAGTTAAGAGGATTGTATTATTGGGTAGAAAACAACTACATGTGTGAGAAACAAAGCCTCTTCCTACGGTGATTACAACGCTATCATCACAGTCACATAACTTCGTCGGTTGGGCAATCTAAGTAGGCCTATAAGGCCATTCACTTAAGCATAGAAGTCGCTCTCTCAAGCGAAGAAGGAAGAGGTCAACTTCACAAGGAAAAACAGTCACACGTGCGAAGGTAAAGAGGTTGTCTTTGTTGTCATAACAACCCTCCCATTATAGTCATGCAAGTTCGTTGATTGATGAAGAGAAGAAAGGAATCATCATAAGAAAAGGGTCTCATAAAAGGTATCTCTTCTAGAGCAAGTGCAACAAGGTTTACCAACAAGTTGAAAGAAGAACGTAGTGTCGGAAGGAGGAGGACGAAGTGCCGGAAGAAGGAAGTGTCGGGGAACAAAGTGTAGAAAGGAGAAAGGACTTGACTTGTGCTTGAGGATATTCTTGTTAGGGGTCTAGGGTTTGACATTGATCAATAAGAAGCTTCAATAGGAGAAACTTACTAAAGGGTTTTCCTCTCAAGAGAAGAGAGGTTTTGGCCTTGGCGGAGAGCCAACGTCTTGTGTTTTTGGTCTTATGTTTTTGGTAGCAGTTTGATGAAGCACACACACATGCATTAATAATAATAAGTAGACGATTATGCTAACAAGAAAAAGTAAAAAGACTGCACAAATTGTTATCAAGTAATGAAGAATCACACTACACTTATTTGTCCTAGATTCTTCAACACACCAAACATCAGAATGTGAGACCCTAGGTTTCCCCTTAGCCTCCCCTTTTGGGAGACCAGCCGATATTTTTGAGACTGATTTGGAGTTACCAGTCCAGACTTCATACGTCAGGCCACATGTTTTAGGAGCGCTAGAGAGATAAACTCTAGATGGATTCAAAATAGAGAACCCCTCCTCTTGCCCATCAAAGTATCTCTCAGACCCAGAGGAGCAACTCGAGATTTATTTGAAGTTTATGTCTTTTGACATCGACTACTAGCAGTACCCCTTACTCATACATCTCCCTCTCCCCTCCCCCAAATCATACAGTCAGACAGCGAGTTAGTGCCTTGTGGCCCCCTCCCCCCCCCCCTTGCCCTTGGCAACCAGACTCAGGATACCTTGACCTCATTGTTGTGACTGTCTGATCTCTCTTTCTCTCTCACTTTCACTTTCTTGATGTTCCTGAGTTGACCACCTTTCTAGTCCAGGACATACTCACTCCGTGTTTTGTATCACTTTACTTTGGTCACGATTTTATACATATGTTTTGATGTTATACTTATGTAGGTTTCTTTCTTTATATTATTTTCAGCATTTTCAAGGAGTTGCAATTGCACTCCCACATTGATTCATATTGGTTGTATTCTCCAGTCCCATTGACCTACTTTTGTGGTCATTCATCAGAAATTAATATAATTATCTTATCTTATAACAATAGTTCAAGTCTTGACAGCCATAATGGATACATTGATGCAGATTGTAGTCAAGATATCAGCAGTTGCAATTTGCAAATCACCAATATGATATTTATGTTTGGAGGAGGTATACACTGTACAGAAAGGGGTAAATTGGTAAATCACCATTCTGCTGTTCACTACTGAAGTTTAATGTGCAGTAGTAGAGCATGCTATTAAGGAAAGAATGTGGTTTCTGGAAAATTTCAATGATATTGATTATGCTCAACAGGGGCCAAAAACTGTCTGCAATAAAAATGTGAACTCTATTGTGTTTCAATGAATCATACATAGCACTCCACATCCAACCACATTGACATCCAACATCACTTTGTAAAGGAAAAGTTTGATTGTGCAAAGGTAAGTCTTGTGGTTTGTGGATCTGATTGAATAGTTGCAAATGTTCGCACAAAATGGCTCACGAGTGACAATGATGATGTAGTGAAAGTTCTAGGTTTAATGTTTTAATAGGTGAGAATGTTGGGATGTATTAAAACAGAAACCTACCATTGGGCCGCTGAGTAATTACACAAGGATTACTGATTGGTTCACTTAAAAAGTATACAGGATCCCACCAATGAGTCCACTGATAACTCTACCAAGGAGTGAATCACAGTATAAACCCTCCTGAGTAGTGTTTTTTTTTTTTTGGAAAAATCCGTAATATTTCATTAATATATGAAAGATTACATATGTAGATGCTGTGAAGCATATGCCTGCTCCTGAGTAGTGTTATTTTCATATTATTGCATTATTATCTGTTGTGCTATCTTTGTAATAAATTCTAGGTTGTGTAATTCTTTGTTTCCGAGAATGGCTGGCTAACAGTAATAGATGCACATCGAGTTATGATAGTTTCAATAGAGGAGCTAATGCAATGGAATTTTTGTCATTTGTATTTTATAGCCTGCTGTTTGTCTTGTTCTCTGCCTTTTTTCCATGAGTACTCTTCTGGGTTAGTTAGTGGACAATTCAAAGTATTCTACTAGACTGAGGATTGGAACCCCACAATTTATGCCCTGTTTCCATGTTCAAGAACGAAGCACAAGTCCGTGTCAGAGTTTGCATTCTATGTAGCTCTGGAAGTGACAATTTTGATGAGGAATTACCATTTAGGGCATCAAATCACTTGTACTACTGCAACTCCCTGTTTTTCAAATTGTGTCTGTTCTGACCAACTGCACTGCTTTGTTAGGTTGGGGATATCACTCCTTCGCTCAACTTGATGGAACAATCATTAAACACACAGCATATCGTCTTTCTGGAACCAAGTATGACATGCAAAATTAATGTTTGGAAGTTGAGAGTAATTGATGTTTAAAGGTAAAAATTTGGAAGCAATCAGGATTGATGTAAGGGCATCATCAATAGTTGTACCATTAGATGACATTCACTCAGAAAGACAAATGCTTAGGGATAACTGGACAATGCATTCAGATTTGCTTTGATTCTGACAATAAACATTTTCCAGATTGTAAGAGACTAATTATTGCACAGTTGATTGAATTGTTGAAATATGGAGGCAAATGCATAATATCTTCTCAAATGATAACTATGTTCATCTTCTGCATCCTCAAGTATTGAAAGCAAGAAATGGGAAATGACAGGAGATGAGTTTTCAGAAATAGGAATGGCTAGGGTTTAGTAAGGAAAAAAACCTCAGGGTAGAGTTGTTAGGAAACCAGAGTCCAGACAACAAGGGGAAATGAAATGGTCCGGGGAAAGAGGAAGAAACTTTCATCCCTTATCTTTGCTTTCATCTCTCATCTTCTCGAAGACAAGTTCCCACAGTGTTGAGTGAGCATTAGCCAACTTGGATCTTAATGAACCAGTGCTTGAGCTAGACAGTTTTGATGATGGTGATACTCTTGAGGGGTTAGCAGATGCGGATCTTGGAGTGGATATAGAGGAGGATGATTGAAGGAGTGAGCAGTGGCAGTGATGGTGTTTTTGATGATTTTGTCATGGAGGACGAGTGATGACTGTGACAAACTATGGGATTCTTCCATCTATGATTCTAGTATCTACCATATTTTGTATTTTCCATTTGCATGCCTACCTATGGTATAATTGATTCTGTATCTGTGTAATACATTTTAATTTTGATGACATCAAATGACTCAATGAGAAAGCTGCAGTTTATGGTTCTAACTTCTAGGCTTCTATTTTTCATGTATTGAATATTCTAATTTTTGTGTGTTTGATCATCATCGATGTAGTAACTAGTGTCAATATTTTGTAAATGTTGTAATTCTAAAAATTTGGATCTTTATGTCTATATTTCATTTTTGTATATTTAATTAGTATTTTTTTAATCTATCTATATATACATATATGCGAATTCTGTCCTCTGTGTCTTGTTTCTGGGGTCAATATGTACCATGTTTTTGGGGTCGATATGTACGATATCCTTTGTGTCCTGTTTCTGTGGTTGATATATACCTATTCAGAATTCAGCAGACTTTAACAGTTTTCAGGATTTCAGAATCAGTAGGATTGTGGCATTTCATTAGATTATATCATGTATGAAGGTATGTGATTGACATTTAATCAGTAACACCAAGCCCTGTATGTACCCTAGTGTTGGTGGTGTTGATTGTTGAACTCCTTTGTCATGGCCTTAGCAAAAATGTACCCTTCACTCAAGTCAAAATCATTGATCAGGCATGTTAAGCTTTTTCAACCTAATTATAAGGCTTGCATTAGACCATTTGATCAAATTGGGCAATGTTGACTAATATCTCTAGAGAATCGAAGCAGAGGCAAAGGCTAGACAAAAGGAAAGGAATCTAGATTCTAGATGGTTGACGCATCTAGATGGTTGATGCTTGAATAATCAATCATTGATGTACAATGGATGCCATTGCCATATCTATCTTGATTTATGTACAAATATTCACGTTTTCATTGTTCATATCTTCTACAACTAATGGTATATCTATATATATATATTATATATATATATAATGCTTTCAAGAGGCATCACTTTTTGGACGATTTGGAAAATGATGCTCATGACACCGCACTTCCAGAAAAGGTCCCCGCTTTGTCCCTGCTTTGTGCAACATTGGGGTGTCTACTTATGAAATTGTCATTAAATGTATCCTATGTTTTTTCTAGAAGCTCACTTTATTAATTAATTAATAAAGTGAACTCTTTTTTATTGAAGTGACTTTCAATTAATAAACTGACTAAAGTGGGTCACTTAATGGTTTAATTAAAAGAGAGCCATTGATCTCATGGTTAGATCTTAATCATTGAAGATTAGGTTTTTGGTTCATGTCCAAGTTATAAAAGGAGAGGGCAAAGACAAAGACACACAGAGAGCATTCATTTCACAAGTCATGTGAGTGAAGGGGAAAATTAGAGATCTGATTTTCAGCCATTGGCGAGGATTTCAACAGTTGTGCAGCAAGGAGAAGGAAGACAAACTGTCATCTGTATGGATTCCGTACAACCATACGGATTGGTGAACATGCTGCCTCGTTTTTTGTGCTGATTGAAATTTTCAGGTTTGCTGTTCGTTTGATTAATTTCTCAGAGCCATTTTCCTTTTAAGGGAGCTCTTGTAAGAATTGAAGATAATTTTAAATGATGAACTGATCTAGAAGAACAGAAATAATTGTGCACTGTGTGTGATTGCTTTTCTCGTTTTCTGCTGCATGCAAGAGTTAATAGTTCCAGCGAGTAAGTAGAGCTGATCTCTTTGCTTAGATAGCTGGTTTTAGGATAATTAAACGGGTTGAGAGCATTCCCCTTGTGGAATTTCTTGAGATGTATGATCAGTATTACCCTGTTATATCAGCACTTTCAGCTCTTGATAGCAGCTCTTCCTCATCTGATCCTTCCATAAAGGTGTGTAGGGGGTCAACTCCATATCAGTTTTAGTGCCAAATAATAATCCATTGTCCCC
The DNA here is from genome assembly GCA_000404065.3 of Pinus taeda. Taxonomy (NCBI): domain Eukaryota; kingdom Viridiplantae; phylum Streptophyta; class Pinopsida; order Pinales; family Pinaceae; genus Pinus; species Pinus taeda. The sequence continues at coordinate 5,932 of APFE030889647.1, read as the reverse complement.
ATCAGCATAGTTTACTGATTTTGTTTTAACATTATCTTAATGTTGATGTCGAGTACTTAGATATTTTGTATGCATTTTATGTGCTTTCATATTCTAAAGTACCTATATTGATTTTGGAGGAGTATATATCCATAGCATAAAAATTAATGAGAGAAGGTTGTATTATCTATATTTTAGGTTATCAATCAAATAATACAGCCTTTTTTGTTCCTTGCAGTTCTGTGATCTTTTAAAGTCCAGATTGGAATCTCCTGCATTTCTTGACAAGCTTGGAAGTATCCATGCTTCAATTGCACAAGGGATCACTGAGAGACCTGGTATGACTCATTTGGTGATCCAGTCAACTTTTTTGATTGTAATTCAGTGTTCTGATCTCCTTTTTTAATGTGTAGTAAGTGCAAACTATCACAGAGAAGTCTTTGACATGGAATCCCTACCAAATTTTGTGTGTCCTTTGCTTTTTTTTGTTGGTTATAGTACAGGGTTATGATTTTTATATCTTGATATATGATAATTGCAAATTACGTTAGGGTATTTTATGACATGCAATTTCCCCTAAGTAGATATTGCTTACTTACCAATTACTTGAGTTTGTTCTGCATTTGATGAACATTGGAAATTATTAATTCTGTTGTTTAATTAACACTTGCTTCGTTAATGATGTCAAAACAGATGAATCCAGCTCATGGGATTTGGTATCAGAGACTGATTTGCTGGAGTGTGATTATAATGATGCAAGAAACTGTCTAGATCAAGACAGTTATGTTGTTGTCCAAGAAGAAGATATTGTGGATGGAATTGCCTGCTTCATGGCCACATACCTTTCAACATTGAAGCAGACTAAGGTATACATTCATTTGTTCTTCGTAACAGAGCTCAAAAAGAGGGTGAACGTTGACTTTTAAGAACTTTGTGAACTGTATCCCTGTCATCTCAAAACTTGAATTTTTTGAATACTTTTGAATATTTTATACAGCATTTCAATTTGTAATTTTTTTTAATGGATTTATCTTATCAGTGAAATGTATTATTACATGAGTAAAACTATCAGTTGGCCAGACAATACGATAATTAACTCCTCAACATTGTTGGGTAGAGGCAACACATGTAATCTACATCTTTTAATTACATGTTCATTATGGCTGGTATATATTTAGCTTTAAATGCCATCACTCTCAAAGGCAAGGATAATAGTCATTAAAATTCTACATCTCTCTCAAATGAAGGTGCATGTTAACTTGATGGCACGCCAAACTTACCTGCTACGTTGTTTGATAATATCGTTCTCTCAGAATTGCCCCTTTCCAGCCAGGTGGTCCATTGAAAAGGCTTGCATATTCTGAAGAGTCCCATTCCCAATAAGGTCAGTTGGCTATAAATCCAAAACACACATTTGACTGTTTCTGACTTCTGACAAATTTTGCACAGTCCATTATGGACTAGTGAGCCTTACTTCCGAAGTCTGGCTTTGACAACTATACTTTGATTACTTTGATTACCAAACCATCCAATTATCATTTCTTTATGCTACTTCATTTAATCCACTTCTCTTCTCTGTCCTCAACATGCCTTCTTTTGCTGAGCGTTTCTGGCATTTTGGATTAACTTTCTTTCTTGTTTTTTAAAGTGTTGATAGAGGATGGACTTGTCATAACTCATTCCAAGCCCTCCTATTAGGTCCTCACGTTGAATTGCATTTTAAAAATATTGGATTTGGTTATAGTGTTGCAAAACTTCATAAATGCACTTATTTGCAGGTGTAAGGCATTGAGAGCACCATTAATGCAATTATTTGCAGATGCAAGGTGTTGAGAGTGATTTACATCTTTCCAGGCCAGAAGTCCTCTCGGTCCCATAGCCCATGCCTTCGATTCTGTTATGATGAATGCTTTCGTTGTAGAATTTGTAAAGAATCATGTTTTTACTTGAACTGATGGGAGGATCCAAATTGAGCATGTAATTAAATGAAAATCATATTCATTTCTTGGACCCTTAAAATTCCAGATTAATTCTGTGTAGATAATCTAAATTTGCCTTTGATAATCTTGTATGTATTGGTGATCTGTGGTCCTCACAATTTAAATGCACTGGCATTTCCAATCACATCAGTGCCAAATCTCTATGTTACCGGATCCGGCACTCCATGGTCTAGGATCCATGGATCTGATCCGGATCCGGATCCAGATCCGCCTAGATCTGTCCAAGAAACAGCAACGTGGCGGATTCACTGTTGGCCAGAAACGCATCCCTGAATTTGGAAACGGATCCTGCAAAATCGGAAACAGTTCCTGTGATATTTCTGGATTTCAAATTTTTTGCAGCGTGATTTTTAGTTTGTAGACTTCAGTTTTAGGTTTTTATTTGGCTTTATGTCGATCATTGTCTTTTTCACTGTTTGTCGGCACGCATTGACATTGTTATAGCAACAGAGAAGGACAGCGAGACAACAACAGTTTTCGTTTCGGCAGATGGATAGCATAAATTTGTCTGCTGGCTGTGGCATTTGTTGAAAAGATTTCGCCTGGAAAGACAACGCCCAGATAGCGAGCATGAGCACACTATTCACCAGGCAGCACACTATAGCGAGCATGAGCATTTGTCTGCCGCACACTATTCACCAGGCAGCGATCGCTCTTCATAGAGCATTGAGCAATAGCGATGCGCAACAGACTCAGGACTATTCACCAGGCAGCGACTAATTGTTTTAATTTTCTGAGGACAATTCACCTGGCATCAATTCACAGTTTGATAATTTTTTAATTAAAATTTAATTTTTTTAATCGGGTCTGAACTCATTCATTTTTTAATTCTTTTTCACGTTAAATAAACATTGAATAGTAAACTGTCTCCGCTTTGGGTCCGGAACAGCCCTCTTGTTCCCCCATGTCCAATCCACAGAATAGTAAATACTGGTGGTCGGGGTCCCGACTCCCAATGGCGTTAGTTAATTAAAAATTTCGCGTCTAATTTTAACTCAGCATCTAATTTTAAAGACTTCAACTCAGCGTCTAATGTTAAAGACTTCAACTCAGCGTCTAATTTTATCATTTTGATTTTTTTGTCTATTCTTCAAAGTTCACATTTGACTCTGTTTTTATTCTCAATGAGGGTTTTGGGCTGTCGAATGTTTTAGTGCTTTTAGTGACCAAATTTTGGGATCTTTTGAAAACAAAATAAAATCCATTAGAATTCTGAAACAATAAAGATTAGATATTAAAATTTTAAAAATATTATTATATTTATTGTACGGAATCGAGTCACATAAATTAATGTGGCTATTTAAATTTTAAAAAATATCTAGCCACATTGCAATATAAATATGTGGCTTTTTTATAAATATCTAGTCACATAACTTAATGTGGTTATTAAAATTTAAAAAATATTATTATATTTTTTGTACTTGACGTATCCTTGCCGTATCCGGATACTGGATTTCAAAAAACTAGCGAATCCGGATCCGTATTCTTATCCGAATCCTGGTAACCTAGCCAAATCTATTGGAAATGGATGGTCCAAACTGGTTGCTGAACTGGACTGGCAGGCTGGTTATGTACTGGGCTTGCTGGTTGTGGCTGGGTTTGATCTGGACTGGTTTTCATCCCAGTGGTTGGGGCCAGTTTCGTTCTGGACTGGATCTCACCTGGTCAGGCCTATCGGCATGCCATGTAGGCAGAAAAGGAAAAATCAAGAAAAGAAGGGAAAAAATGATGCTTCCTTCCTACTCTATTTTCAATTAGAATTTGCATATTTTATATATATTTTCAGTTGACTGGTTCATCAACCTACTTTTCTGTCAGGTGCTAGTATACTCCTGGTTTGACCTTCAGCTGGTTCACGGTCATGTTCCAATAACTCTGAATCTCCAATCATTTGTAACTCATAGAGGGAAAGGGAGAAGATGATCTTTTTGTATATTGCTACTGGGATTATAAGTTTCTAACCAAAATGGTGAGTTTACCTGTTAGAGAAAGTTCAAAATATTTCCATTTTTATGAGATATCATTAAATCTGTCCAGCACCTGGGGAATACCCATTTACCCCATGATTAATAACTTTCCAACCACTTATAAGGAAATATCAATAGACCTCCTACCCAATGATAATGCTATCTGTTTTTCTGTCACTAATTACAAATTGTTTTGCAAAGGTTTCGACTCTTGAGGCATTGTAGATTTCCTTCCACGAATTTATGATAGTTCTGGACTCTGGAGTGAGATATGAGTCATCCACAAAGTCAACATTAAGCAATTGATCTCGTCCTGACAACAAAATGGCTCTAATCTGTCCCAAATTCAGGCTGTCTTTAGAAGATGGTGGAGAGCATCTACGGAAATCACTTAAGGAGCAACGGGGAACCACTAATGGATTGATCTTTGTATAATTATGGCCATGGAAAGCGTACCATTCAAAAAATCCATGTACGAGACATTAAAGAACAGGGTGCCAACTACTCAAGTGGAAACACTTCCAAAGCCCAAGCAATTCAGCATACCCAGAATAAAGTCACAATCTATTTTTTCTTATCAAATTCTATCTTGAGAAGTAGTGTCTTCTTGCTCATTTTCTTTTCCCATTCAATACTCTTTCAGTTCCTGATTGAGTTGCCCAATTCTCTAGGGCATTGGAGTTCTCTTGACAGCTTGGGGGATGTCCTTCATGATGGCCACATAGAGAGGTTCATTTGCTTGGGGATGTTGGAAATACGGGGGGGGTGAATCAGTGTTGTACACAAGATTTATATTAACAATTTATTTATAAAGTCGCATTCTTTTTTTACTTATCGACTTTTATCTTGAGAAGTAGTGCCTTCTTGCTCATTTTCTTTTCCCAGTCAATACTCTTTCAGTTCCTGATTGAGTTGTCCAATTCTCTAGGGCGTTGGAGTTCTCTTGACAGCTTGGGGGATGTCCTTCATGATGGCCACATAGAGAGGTTCATTTGCTTGGGGATGTTCGAAATACAAGGGGGGAGGGTGAATCAGTATTGTACACAATATTTATATTAGCAATTTATTTATATGTTTAAGGAAGCTACAACTTCCGGTTTTACCAGCCACTACTGGAATGAGCTACAACCCCTAATAATTTACCAGCCACTACTGCAAGGAGCTACAACCCCAAATAATTTACCAGTCACTACTGGAAGGAGGCGACAACCTCCTAAAGGAAGCTACAACTTCCTTTCCTAGCACCACCCTGCCACCTTTAATTACAAAAGATGGAACAAGAATTTTGGGCTCCTGTACTAGGGATAGTGACCCAATTACGACAACAATGAACAAACTCAACAATTATACAATCTTGTGACTATATCATCATCAGTGAACTTGTAGTCATGCAAATTCACGTACTCAAATTGCTTTCTCAAACACAACCCAATGTTTCTAGACTCTACAGTCTTTGGTTTGCCCTATGGCTAGCTTCTAACTGCCTCAAATTCAGTTTATCAATCCAAGCTCCTGTCGTATATTATCATGGTTTTTGTAACAAACAATGGCTTCAAGTATGAATCCTCATACTAGTTCTGAGTGCAAATGCTGTCAAACAACTGTGTGCAGATCATATACAACCAACGTTTGCTCCAAAAAGGCAAAGAAATCAAACATATAATTATGCCATTACATCAATCCAATACATTAGAATAGGGTCAGCGATTGATCCACCCTCGGATATACTCTGTGCTAGAACAAAACAGAGATCAAACTATGCACTATAAGTGATTTGCCATATCATGAAAGGCAACTTTGGATTAGCAGGTTGTAAAGTTTTGTAGATGTTCTATGCTAAGAGCAATTTCACTTTTCACACAGTAATCATACAAGTAGTTAAGCAAAATGCAGATAGAACATATAAGCAGATCTTACAGAAGACAAATCAGAAACAGGAAAAATGTGTGTTCGTTTCGGCGGTCAACATGATGCTTCAACCAGCAA
>APFE030889644.1:0-24155 GCA_000404065.3 Pinus taeda | reverse complement strand
AGTTATTCCTTTTATATTATCCAGCAAACTGAAGAGATATAACCTACAACAAATCCGTTGTAATTCCCTCTTCTCGCTTGCTCAATCTCCTCTCTCTTCCTCACTCAAAATACAGATATACATAGATGCAATATATTTCCCTCATATATAGCGAGGGGTTGCCTTCTAGGGCAAAAAAAACCTTAAATTAAACATGACTTATACCGTTAGATCTCCGCCTAATGAATAACTCAGATTGACTACGAAATTACAACATTTTACAAGGCAATTTTACATCTATTTTTAGCTTCAGGGGCGCTGCCCCCGAATCCCCCGCCAGGGGGGGCTCCTAAAGGTCGCAGGTGCCCCCCCTGGACCCCCCTGCAACATATATTTTACGGGCGAAGTTTCTGCCACATTACGAACTGGGGTCCAATGTGTCGATACCTCTAAATTAAGAAGATAATCAGGCTCCACACCCAACATATTTTTCTTACTAGTTTATCAAATGTAATGTCTTTTAGCTGCCCACTAGCTTGGACAGATTCCAAATAGTTTGAATAGACAGGGTGAAGGAATTTTATAAAAGTTCTAAGTTGTAAATCTACTTTAATTCCAGTGGCTTCTATATCATGAAAAATGGCTTTTATTTCATAGGCATTCTTCAAAGGATCATTATCCTTCATCTCCAAATTAAACAACTTTAACAATAACTGAATAATTTCGAGTTCTGAGTTTGAATCATACAATTATTTCAACTTCTTTAGTGCTTCAAATGCAGTACCACAAGAAATGATATATCTGCTTACCTCTTCTGTCACCGATGTAGTTATTAATGCATATGCCTTGTTGTCTTTTGTCTCCCAAATTGCATGCTGCTTCTCATTATCAGGCAGCTCTAGTGTAATTTATTTTCCATCACTATCCCTCTTGCCTTGAAAAACTTACCACAAATCATTAAAAACAAGGGTTGATCCAGGAGGATCTCGTCAGATCAGTTACACAGGTTTAGTGTCGTCGACAACATTCAGTCCAATGTCGTTCAGTTTCGATAGTGTTGGTTATGGATCAGGTTGTTCAGGTGATGTTTATGGTTTTTCATGGTGTTTAGTTGATATGGTGTTGTACCTGGTTGTCGACAAGTGTTTGTCAGTTTTGCTAGGGTTGATCATCGACATGGGTGTGTCGTCCGTTGTAGGGGTTTCATATGGGTTCGTCATCATATGATGTTTGTCACAAATGTCACTTTGTGACACTTTGATGTAAGTGGTTGATGTGGTCTTCATGGTTGTCACAACCTTCTTCAGGTTCTTCTGACATGGTGATGGTTTCTGGTTTTACAACATTATAATACACCTATTCTAAATGTTGGATCCTAAAACATAAACCCTAGAAGCTATGTCTAAAGACCTAAGACCTAACACATTAACCTAACACCTAATACATCAAACCTAAGGCTACACCACGAATAAGTCCTTCACCTATCAAAACCATGTATCAAATGCATAAACCCTAAGTTGTATAACCCTCGACCTATGTTAAACATTACAAAAACATTATAAATATCATAACGGTCCCCTGACCACTGGACTAAATTGTACGGGGACTGTTATTGATGTGAACAAGTGGGATATCAAAGCCTAAATGCAGTCCCTAACTGCGGGCCTTAAACCGCGCGGGTATGGAGACCATGGCAGCGGCCATGTGAACAGTCAGGAGGAGGTTACAATCTCTAAACTATGGTGGAGATTGGTTGGCATGTGAACAGAGTGGATGTTAACCATCAAGGTTTCTAAACTGCACTAGAACTAAACTGCAATGGAGAAGTCACAGCTGTAACATGTGAAGAGAGATTTTAACCGTCAGGTTTTCAAATGATAGACCGGAATCGTTGGGCTATAACCACGGGATATTAGCAGCATTCACATGCGCTGCATCCCCTTCGCCCTGTCAGCAAAATCGCCAATGGTTTTGGCTTTAATACAAAGTCTATTTGTGGGTTTTGTTATGTTTGAAATTTAAAACTAAATCAACCACCATGTACCTTATCCCTAGGTGGAAAATTATGACTAGACCGAGACTTTTTGTGACCCAAATTGGAACAAATGCATTCCTAAACTTGGTGGAGGCAGTTCGAATGCACCTGGTGGGTTTTAAGAGGTAGTTTGTTCATTGAAGGAAGGGATGAGTGGTTTTGAGTTTCATGTGTAGATTCTGGATGTTATAGTCGATTTTGTTTTCAGTGTAATAGGAGCATCCGGAGTCGGAATTGAGAACCGTGACATGGGTTTGGAAATTTGGTTCAGGGAGTTGTCCTTTGATAGTGTCCAGAAGTGCCTACGTGCACATTCAATCTAGTCAAATTTCTGTGTAATTGACCTCCTTGGTTTCAATCCTAATAAAGCAGTCGCCCATCTTGAAAACATACCCGGAGACGTAGTCCATTAGGGATGAACTCCGTAATCAATCTTGTTGTCTGTTATTACTGTGTATTTGTTGTTTTCGTTACTGTTTTACATCTTATTTATGTTTTCTCATCTGTCGTAAAGTCTTCTTCTCAAGCAGTTCTCACAGTATCAACACTTTCAGTTAACATTCTGTTCATTAATGGTTAATCAATTTTACATCAGTTTTATCATATGATAATTTCAGATCATATCATTTTGTATCAGAGCAGGTTGCGTTTGTAAAATTTTCCATTGAATGTTGACCAGGTCAAAGTCGCAACGTGGAGAAGGAATCCTTGAGCAGATTGATCAAGAGATTGGAAAGCGACGAGTCGTTCATAATTCGACCATGACAGGATCTGATGCAGGTGAAAATACTGAAAACTAAGATGAGTGATGAACAGTTTCAACAAGGATTCTTGACTATGCATCAGATGTTGGGAGAAATCTATGAAGACAAGAAGGTGAGAGATGCAGCTTATTCTTCAAATACATCAAAGAAGGACAAAGGTAAAGGCAAGGATGATAAAATACCTTCACCTCCATCATCTCCATCATCATCTTCTTCTTCTTCTTCTTCCAGTGCAGAATCTGAAACAAAAAATAAACCTAAGAAAAAATCTTTTTTGAAAGTTGATGTAAAATTTGAGTTACCTATTTATGATGGTGAAATGAATCCTGAAATGTTATATAACTGGATTAAGAGGTTAGAAATGTATTTTCGTATTCAGAACATCTCTGATGATAAAACGAGAATTCAGTTAGTTACACTTAGAATGGGGGGAAAAACTTTAATCTCGTGGGAAAGTAAAACTCAGATAGATGTAAAGCGAAAAGGGAAAGTCATCTCTTCATGGTCTAAGTTTTTAAAAGCTCTTAGGAAACAATTCTATCCTTTAGGATACATGCAACAAGTTTTTATTAATTGGAAGCATCTGAGGCAAGGTAAAGGACAGAGTGTTCAAGAGTTTACTTAGGAGTTCAGAATATTTCATTGGATACACGTGAAACTTTACTAAAATACATCGGTAGTTTACATTCATATTTGCAAAATACATTATTGATGTTTAATCTTGATGATTTTGATGAAGTGTGTGTTCAGGTCATACATATTGAATCAGGTGGCAAATGATTCAAGTTTTCATCACAATCATCAAAAGAGATGGAAATCAAAGATTCCAATGACAGTAAGGGGAAGAACAGTTCAAAGAGAAAGAAATCAGTGATAGCTAAGAAGGAAAGACCTACTTGTTCTCATTGCCAGAGAATCGGTCATGATGAATCTAAGTGTTGGAAACTTCATCCAAAACTTAAGCCCAAAAAGCTCCTTAAGGAGGAGGATTAAAAGAAGGCAATTGTAGCAATCCAGCAAGATCTAGGTTTAGATTCAGGTGATGAAAGGAGGATAATTGCTATGGTTACGACAGGTAAAACTTATGACACTAGTTCAAGTTCGAATACTATTGCATCTTCATAAAACATAAATCCTTCAAATGAGGTTAAAAGAGTTGAATTGTTTAACATAAGGATAACTTCTAAGCATACAAAGATAGATACAATGTTTGACAGTGGATCACAAGCCAATTTAATATCTGAATATTTAGTTAATATTTTGGGTTTGGAAACACAGAATCATCCAAGACCTTACCCATTAGGATGGCTAAATAAATCAACTCAAATAAAAGTCACAAAACAGTGTCGATTAAGATTTGCCATTACAACTAATTACATTGATGAAGTGGAATCAGATGTGGTTCTAGTAGACATATGTGGAGTTGTCTTAGGAATTCCTCATCCTTATGATTGTAATGCAGTATTTTATAGAAGAGAGCATAAATATCACCTTAAGAAAGGTGGGGTTAAATTTATTGTCAGGGCACATAAAAGTAAAAATCATTTGAATTTAGTTGTTTCTAATCAGATGAAGTGATTAATAAGTTCAAATAAAATATTTATAATCATGTGTGTAAAGGAACAACATAAGAATCAACATGATGTTTTTTCAAGTTATGAGTCTCTGCTTAAATATAGTTTGATCAAAGAGGTAGAAACTTTTCTAGTTCTATTTAAAGAAATCAAACATCTTACTCATAAGCAAGGAATACAACATGAATTACAATTGATGCCTAAAGCTCCTCTTTCTAATGTCAGAATGAATCAATTCAGTCCAAGTTTGGAAATTAACAGTTACAAGGATGCAGGTCAGTATTGGGGAAAGTCAATGTTAAAATTTTCTTGTATTGTTTCACCAATTCATGTTTCAAATAGTTTGGAAGACTCTCTTCAAGTGGAGAGGAAATCTATTTGTTTTCATATCAAAGCCTTTCTTAAAACAGTGTCAAAGCATTTAAGGGAAACTTATGCATTAGGGGAAATTGCTAATCAATGGAAACATCATTTAATAAATGAAGAAATAGTGATTTAAACAAATCAATAGCTAATTCAATACTTTCAAAGACAAACTAAGCTGCAGCAGTTTTCAAATTACAGTTTGATGGGTTCCTTGCAGCAAGTTCACATAGTAATCAAGAATCAGGACAGCATAACAAGTCAAGTAGCTGGTTTGATGTCAAGAATATCTTTGATTGTCTCTGTTATTTTGCAATATAGATTGTTAATACATGTCCATGGTATTGAACAATATCCTATAGAGACTATTTTCAAAGATGATTATGAATCACTAACTCATGGTATTTCATGGAAAGAAACCAATTTCCATGTTCATAATAGGTTGTTTGACCATCGTCGCAAGTTGTACATACTGCAAATGGATGGAACAGGTCACCAATTCAAAATGTGCCATGGTCAACATCATCATGTTCATCACTGTCAGGTGGTTGATCGAATGTATTGGTACATCATCAGGGCAAGGTGGAAAGTGAGGGAGATCTACGCTCATTGACTATTTCTTTAGTCAAACTTTTGTGGTCCAAAAGCTTTCAAGTGAAGAGGATTGATCCAGGAGGATCTCGTCAGATCAATTACACAGGTTTAGTGTCGTCGACAACATTCATTCGTGTCGTTCAGTTTCGACAGTGTTGGTTATGGATCAGGTTGTTCAAGTGATGTTTATGGTTTTTCATGGTGTTCAGTTGATATGGTGTTGTACCTAGTTGTCGACAAGTGTTCATCGTCAGTTCTGCCAGGGTTGATCATCGACATGGGTGTGTCATCCGTTGCAGGGGTTTGATATGGGTTTGTCATCATATGATGTTTGTCGCAAATGTCACTTTGTGACAATTTGATGTAAGTGGTTAATGTGGTCTTCATGGTCGTCATGAACTTCTTCAGGTTCTTCTGACATGGTGATGGTTTCTGGTTTTACAACATTATAATACACCTATTCTAAATGTTGGATCCTAAAACATAAACCCTAGAACCCATGTCTAAAGACCTAAGACCTAACACATTAACCTAACACCTAATACATCAAACCTAAGGCTGTCACCATGCATAAGTCCTTCGCCTATCAAAACCATGTATCAAATGCATAAACCCTAAGTTGTATAACCCTCGGCCTATGTTAAACATTACAAAAACATTGTAAATATCGTAACAGTCCCCTAACTGTTGGACTAAACCGTGCGGGGACCATTATCCATGTGAACAAGCGGGATGTCGGAGCTTAACTGCAGTCCCTAACCGCAGGCCTTAAATTGTGCAGGTATGGAGACCATAGCAGCATCCATGTGAACAGTCGGGCAGAGGTTACAACTCTAAACTGTGGTGGAGATTGGTTGGCATGTGAACAAAGAAGATGTTAACCATCAGGGTTTCTAAACTACACCAGAACTAAACCACAGCGGAGAAGTCACAACCGTAACATGTGAACAGAGATGTTAACTGTTGGGTTTTCAAACGACAGAACGGAACCGCCAGGTTGTAACCGTAGGATATTAACAGTGTTCACATGTATTGTCTCCCCTTTGCCCGGTAAAAAAAACTGCCAATGGTTTTGGCTTTAAGACAAAGTCTATTTGTGGGTTTTGTTAAGTTTGACATTTAAAAACTAATTCAACCACTATGTACCTTATCCCTAGGTGGAAAATTATGACTAGACTGAGAAAATTGGAACAAATGCATTCTTAAACTCAGTGGAGGGAGTTTGAATGCACCTGGTGGGTTTTAAGAGGCATTTTGTTCATTGAAAGAAGGGACGAGTGGTTTTGAGTTTCATGTGTAGGTTCTGGAGGTTATAGTTGATTTTTTTTTCAATGTGACAGGAGCATTCAGAGTCGGAATTGGGAACCATGATAGGTGTTGGAAATCTGGTTCAGAGAGCTATCCTTTAACAGTGACTAGAAGTGCTTGCATGCACATTCAGTTTGGTCAAATTTCTGTGTAATCGACCTCCTTGGTTTCAATCCTAATAAAGTGGCCGCGCATCTTAAAAGTGGACCCGGAGACGTAGTCCATCAAGGACGAACTCCATAATCAATCTTTTTGTTTGGTATCGTTGTGTATTTGCTATTTTCATTACTGTTTTGCATCTTATTTATGTTTTCTCATCTGTTATGAAGTCTTCTTCTTGAGCAGTTCTCACGGTTTCAACACTTTCAGTTAACATTTTGTTCATTAATGGTTAATCAATTCTACATCAGTTTTAACTTATGATAATTTCAAATCAAGGGCACTTTTAAGCTTTCTAAACCACTCTTGATAATTTTCCTTTCCACTAAGAACAACTCCAACTATGGAAACTATTGAAGTCATAATTGTTATGTAGCCAAATATTCTTCAAGATATAAATTTGTTTCTCCTCTTATTTTAACAAAGTTAGCTTTGTGGTTTAGCGGTAAGTTTCAAAAATAGCCTAGCAAAGAGCTAGGTTTATGCCACTCAATTTCTCCAATTATCTTTCATTATGCAAACAAACAACGCCCCTCTGCCCCACTCAACTCTCGAAAGTCTTTGCAATTGCAATTTCGTTCCTTCTCTTTTCTGGTGAATTACGGGAATCGTGGGTGATGGTCTTCCCAAGAAGGACAAGGTTTGAAAGAATCATTATCGGTGGTCTTCAATCACATTTAAAAATGAAGAATACGATACGATATGGAATTGTACGTAATTTTATTAAATTTTTTTATTTTTTTATTAATTATATATATATAAAGTTTTTATTATGTGGTAATTTTGTTTTGAATTTCAATGTAATAATATTTTATTTATTATTATTATCTAATTATATATATATATATATCAATTATTAATTAAGAATTAGAATTTTGATACCAGTTTTATTTGTGTTATGGTTGGACTTAGAAACAATTTTCATCACTAATGGTTATGGATAGTTTTCAAAATTATCATGTCATTCTTGTTGTTTATCATGTTCTTCTCAAATTTCACTATTAACTTAAACAAAAAACAAAAATAAAATAAAACAAACTGTTATGTAATTATAATAGAGGATGCTTTTTCATGTAATCTTTTTATCTATTAATTATAATTAAAGTGCTACACTTTTCTTACTTTTAAGAAAAAATAGGTATTTAGCATTATTTCTTAAAGTTTGTCTTGTTTATTCAAAGTTCAAGGGGAAACCAATGCTTTCTAATTCAATTTATCTTCTTAAAAAATAGAAATAAAAATAGATTTTGAAAATTATTTAAGTAAAAATAAATAAATGCATACCCATGTATGTATTGAAGTGAGAAATGTCAATTCATCTTATTTTGGGTCTTTGGGAGGAATGGTTGGTATTATCATACCCCTAGAGTGTTCCCATGAGTCAAGATGCATCATGCCCTTTAAGACTACAACACCAACATGTAGGGATCATGCCCTCTAAGAGTACAACACCAACATGTTTCCCTATGATGACATGACCACCTCTTCTTTATACTTATTATGTGTTTAGTTAATTCTTGTAGCAGAAATAAAAGTAACCAAATCACAAGTACCACATGAATATAATCATGTAACAACAAATACACACAATATATATGGGATGGAGGGTTGTAACCTTTGAATGCTTTTATAATCCTTTAATTATAAACTCAATATACAATGCTCTTTGATACAACATGGCACAAGGCTAGAGTCACTCCCATACTCTACGTCACCAAGAAACAATACAAAAATAACTTCAAAATTGAACTCAATTCATCTCCAAGGTGAGTCCTACTCGACCTATCCACCCATCAAGTGGCAGGATAGACTCAAAAACACGCGCCTAAGACCTGCAACTCATACATGCACCATGGAACTACTCCTAAGCCTTTCCTCGAACACACAACACTCTTCGCTTTCCTTGTCAATGAACCCATGTCTCTTGGCAAAGTTATGCCCATCATCTTACCCTAGGTGGGTAGGAATGACTCGACCCCCATACACATTTGATTCTTGACTTCAGCCATGTGAATCCCTTGCCCCTTTGTTTCTTCAACTCTATTCATTCTTGTCTTCTTCGTTTGATCCCCCATTTGGTTATTTGATTGTTCAATTGTGTTCTCTGCTCATTCACCTCTTGGCTATATATATGTGGCCCATGGTGTAATGCAAAGGTTCACAACCCTCCATATCCTCGAGCTAACCTCTTAGTTGTTGCATCATTCCATTTACCATGTTGCCATGTGGTCTCACTGCACCATGCCCTCTCGCTCCTAGTCTTGGCTAACTTGTCTCGACCATTTCTCTCGATTATGTGCATCTCAATCATGTAGTCCTATCATGGAGTATTGTGCGATGTGGCCAAATCCAAATTTTGGTGCACTCGTCTCTCATCTTGGTCCAACATGGGGCATAGTCTCTTTATTTGCGCCTAACTCATCTCATTAACACCCAACCCCTTCCTAATGGCAGGATTACTAGATGGTTGTTATTGCTACAAGAATTCAATATTACCATTCTAGATAGGCCAGGAAAGGAAAACACTGTCGTTGATTTCTTTTTGAGGACGCATAATGATAATATTAATACCCATGTGAAGGATAATTTTCCTAATGAATGTCTCTTTGTAGTATCTACTAAAATTCCTTAGTTTGTAGATATTGCTAACCATTTGGCTTAGGAAAGTTTCCTCCATAGTTATCAGCCAAAGAAAGATAGAAAGTTATTAAGACTAATGAACCCTACTAACGAATACAAGGAGAATTGTATTGAACCAAACTTGATCTAATTATCTGAGGATGTGTTCGAGAAGATGAAGTATTAGAGATATTAAAATCTTTCCATGATGAACCATGTGGAGGACACTTCACTAATAGAAGAACTACATACAAAGCACTTATTTTGGGATACTAATAGCCTTCTCTTTTCAGAGATGCCAAGGAATATGTTAAAAGATGTGATAGTTTCCAAAGAATGGGAAAGCCTATTCAATTAGATGAAATGCCTCTACATCCTCACGTACTTATAAATCCTTTTGAAAAATGGGCTCTAGATTTTGTTGGTCTAATCAACCCTCCATCTAAACAAAAAGTTATATTCTTGTTTGCACAAATTATTTTACAAAATGGGTAGAAGATAAGTCACTTCCTTCTGCTACCGAAAATTTTGTAGTTACATTTATTTTTGAAGATATTTTCACTCGTTTTGGTGTCCCAAGGGAAATTGTGACAAATCAAGGTGCTCAATTCACATCTAAGTTGGTGAAAAACATTATGGAGCAATACAAGATCAAACATAAAAAATTTACTCCATATCATCCACAAGCCAATGGGCAAGTGGAATCCATCAATAAATTACTTGAAGCAATCCTAACCAAGATTTTACACTTGTGCAAAAGAGATCAGGATTCCAAAGGCACTTTAGGCATATCATACCACATGGAGAAATACTACTGGACATACTCCCTGTGAGCTTGCCTATGGGAAGCAAGTTTTTCTTCGAATTGGATTCCAAGTGGAGACCTTTAGAACGACAACAAAATTGGGGTTTGATATATCTGAAGCTCAAAAAGAAAGACTGGCACAATTCAACGTCCTATATGAGATCCGTCATGATGCCATACAAAGAACAAACATACTCCAACAATAAAGACCCAAATTGCATAAAAATTTCATCAAAGTCAAGAAATTCAAGCCAGGTGACTTAGATTTTATTTTTAATTCTAAGTTTAAGGATTTTCAAGGAAAATTTTAAACACATTGGCTTGGTCCCTATGAAATATATATATATTTTATAATGGAGCAGTTAGAATCAATACTATTATTGAAGAAAATTTTACTTTCCTTGTTAATGTCATAGGTTAAAGTTATATCATAATCGCTTGACAAGAGAAGAATTTGTCAAATATTTTCAAGAAAATTATGATATGAAGTTAGTGAGAAGGGAAGATTCTTCTTCCTTATAACTAAAAGAATTATAATTTCTTTTCTTTAAAAAAATTAAAAGCATAGATATGAAAACCAGGATTGTTGGCATCTCTATGCAAAAGATATTAGCTGAAAACCAAGGGGTCCTTTGTAACTGCCTCCTCCCACTTTTACCCAATTTCATAAGCTCAGTTATAGGCCATTTTGTCACATCTGGTCAATAGACCTTCAACTAGATCAATCAACATCCTTTCACCCATTTTCAACATCCTTGCACAAAGCCCTAAGTATAACTCTTCCCAATCCCTGAGTTTCTTCCTGAAAGCACCTTGTTTCAATCATTTTTAGGGCCAACGCACCCTGGCCCCTTACAAGCCAGTGTTGACTACCAGGTTTCCCTACTCTGCACCCACGATGATCATCAATAGGTTTCTGAGTGTTGGGGGTGCATTGATTCTAAAAATTCAGGAAAATAAAAAAGAATCTTGAAATTTCCTCTTCGAGAAGATTCCAAGATTTGCTGTAACCATTTACCTCATTTAAAAGTCTTGAATCCTATCCTATCCTACCTTGGAGTTTTCATCCCTTATCCCTTGGGATCATCCTCCCATCAAGAGTGGATCTCAAGCCCATATTGGTAAGAGGATAAGAATTCATGAACTACCTCCTTTGTCTATATATTTATTGCCATCCATAAGAGAGTGGTTGGCTTTTGGAGAGTGATTCTACACTTATGAAGCTGATGTGAGAGATAACATTCCATGCATTAGGGTTCTTAGAGGTGCACTTTGTGGCAAGGAAAGGAGAAGTCAACTTGGATGAGTTATTGTACAAGATCAACACCTATTTTTGGTTATAACTCACTCCATTTCTATTAATTCAAAGAGTTCCTTGTTTTCCTATACATGATGTTATGGTTTCATGTATTTCAATACTATGTTAATCTATTAAACAAAGTGATTAGATGATGCTACATAGATTTTGTAGATCATTGGTTGGCATTGTCTGACTGTGTAGGTTATCATTATAGCAATCAGAGCTAGGATTGGACCATACAAGCCAAGGAGGGAGAGAAGCATATGACAAATTCTAGGTAGGATTCATTCCGTTATCTATTTGCTTTAAGGAAAAAATTAGTTCCTTTGTATTTATGTTGTTCTAGGTTAGTCCACCAGGCCTAGGGAATATCCTTATGTCTACAGTTGTAGATTTCGTATAACAAGCTTGCGAGGCTAAACATGAGACAAAGAGTTACTATGACATGGCCTGACATCCTAGCTCAAGTTAAGGAAGTGGGACCTATATATTAACCCCAAACTGACAACTCACAACATCCCTTAGCGATACAAGAAACTCAGGAGCCAAAGGACCACCCCAGCTGACCAAGCCTTGAGCTGGGGCTACATTTCTCACAATTCAACCCCAAACCACATGCATGACAAGGCATCCATATGGTTATAGGCCTCCGAACACATTCACAACACTTCCTAAGTGTAGTTGTGACCCAAATTGTCTAGTTCAAAGGGTGCAGTCACGAAATTTGAGCCATAATTCTAGATCAACCTCCAAACCACTGTCCAAAACTTCTTGAGACTTCTCGGAATCATTAATTACATGACAACAATGCTAAAAATTCATCTCAAATAAAAAATGTGACTTAGACTAACTAGAACATACTAGGCATTTTGTCAAACACATGGCAAACATGTAAGCTACAGGTCATGAATGCATATCTGATCATAAAAGTCTAGGATTCATCTAAGAATCACCGAGAAGGCCCTATGTCCTCTCCAAATAGTTGTAATAACATTTATTAGTCCATATATTCATCAATCGAGCAATATCTAAACAATTCATGGCAAGAGACACAAATGTTACACATCATAAACCAACTTATAACCAGAAAATAACCAACATATAAACCATGGCATAATAGGCATAAAATTATCGTCATAATCAATACATAAACTCATAGATCATCATAGGAAAATGTCAACCAAGTTAAGGACTTCTGCATACCACTCGACCATAGATTTGGTTGAACAAAAGCTTTCCTTCAGCCAATCACCCCCATGCCATATTCCAAGCATGAATGTGGGATATCATGGAATAAACTAAGACAAACCAAACTAAGGCTTCCAAAAGCCAAACCACCTCAACCCACAACTAGGGATTCCACCTTAGGGTTAGACATCTTTAACACCAACCTTATCATCCTCTACCCAATTTGTCTAGAGATCTCAAAACAATGAACTCAACCCACAACCTTCTAGGGCTTCTAGAGTGTTTGTCCAACCCGACTCCATGGAATAGTAACTCAAAAAACCAAGGGATCCAAAGTGTTTGTCCCAACCTAGGCTTTAGGACTAGTAGCTCAACCCAATTTGTTACAGGGATTCCAAAGGGTTTGTTCTAACCCACAACCATAAGGAATTATGAGCACCAATCAGAAAATAATCAAGTGGAAAACCCACAACACCATAGCTACCTAGGAAATGGAAAGTCAAGGATAAAACCATTGTCAATCGAAGAAAATCTCTATGCCAATGAAAACACATAACTAGATAATCACATAAATATACCATGCATCACACATGCAACATGTTACCTACAAAGCAATCCAGTTGTATCTATTGATCCAATTGTTCTCTTACACCTTCCTTCTTTCCTTTGCCTTATTTTTCCAAATACAAGAGAATACTAGAGTGCTCCAAGCATGCTCCCAGAATTATCTAAGTGTGCAAGAGTATGAGATAATTAGAGAATAGAAGAGATCTCCAAAAATGAACTGGAAAAAGGTTGTGAACTAATCCTCATAAGCCTTTTTATCATTGAGGCCTCTATTTTCTCCATTTTCCCTAAATTTTCCTCTAATGCAAATTTGTGACCCTTCATCTCCCTTTTATCTTATTTTTCTTTATTTTCATAAATAAAATACCAATTATTGCCACTTTTCCTTCGCCAATTTCCATAACTATAAATTAATCACAAGTGATACTCATCACTATGTGTCCAACATTCATCTTGGAATACGTGTCCCATGACCTTGGTCTTATTTTATTTACATGAAAAATCAATTATGGGTTGTTGCAAACCCCTCCCCCTTGGGGGAACACCATCCTTGGTGTTCCATGACACCTATAAACTAGAAAAACACATGTTTCCCATGAATCTTTATATCCTAGCTTGATGTAACATTTACATCATATCATATTACTAACACCATGACCATCATAACATGAACACCATACTACTTATTGGAGATTTATAACACAACTCGATGTCGTATTTATGACACACATATGCATATACATATAACCAACACAACATCAAACACATACCAGAATACATTCACTCAACTGGTGAATAGAGAAGGATACATAGCCCGCATTTGATCAACCATCTCCCATGTAGCTTCATCGAGCCCAAAGTGCTTCCAATGCACTTTAACTAGTTCGATTGCTCGATTCTGGAGCATGAGTTGTTTTCGTTGCAATATGCATTGTCGTTCTAGATGGAATTCTCCTTTTGGCTCCACCTGCAATACAAATTATTCAATCACATGATCAACATCCTTCACATATCTTTTAAGTAATGAAACATGGAAAAGATCATGGAATTTCATTGTTAGAGGTAGTGAAAGTTGGTAGGCCACTAGTCCAATCCTCTCAATAATCTCGAATGGCTCATATTACCGAGGTGCTAACTTAGCACATGATCCAATCCTCAAGGAACTCTTCCTAGGCTTCATGCGTAAGTACACACGTTCCCCAACGTAAAACTCCTTAACTACCCAGTGTTGATATGCATAACTCTTCTATCTTGTGCTACCTTCAAATTCCTCTTGATAACCTGCATTTCCTGTTCCATCTCAGCCAACATGTATGATCCAATCAATATCTTGTTCACGGGATCATTCCAGCTGATGTGAGTATTACAAATATGCCCATAAAGTGCCTCAAATAGAATAATGTTGAACGACTCCTAAAACCCATTATTGTATGCAAACTCAACCATTGGAAGATACTCTTCCCATTTCTGTTATTGATGCATAGCATACATCCTCAACATGTCCTTGTAACAACCCTAGTGAAAATTCCATGTAATAAAAGTTAAAAATAATAACCACGTTTGACGAGACACTTATTCCAAGATGAATGTTGGGCAAGACATCCCATGGTGTTCATTTGGTTGTTTATGGCTAATAAAATTGGCAAAGGAAATGTCTAAGGCTTTGGAAAGGCAAAATGGCATTTTTGACACATTTATTTATGAAAATAATGGAAATCAGGAGAAAAAGGAGGTGAAAATAATGGAAAATGAAGAAAATAAAGGCCTCATTCATAAAAAGGCTTATGAGGATCAGTTGGTAACCGTTTGTCAGTTCAGTTTTGGAGCTCTCTCATTATTCCCTCTCTCTCTCTCACTCTTGGACACAAAGTTTCTTGGAGTGGTTTGGCATTGGAAAAAGAAAGGCAAGGAAGGCAAGAGGAAGCAAAGATCAAGTAGGGAAAGGAAGGATCAAGCAGCTACAACATGCTTCATTGCAGGTATCAACTTTCATGTGTATTCTCATTCCTAGCTTTAGCATGCATTATATTGCATGTGGTTCTTTTCTATCATGGCATGGGTTTTCTAGGTGTGATTGTATTCTTCAGCCTAGCCTTGCCATTGCCTGATAGCTTTGATGAGATGGGTTCTCAAACTTCGGTTAATGTGGGATGGTCAGATGGATTCGAAGCTGATTGGGGTGGATCTCCGAAATGAAAAACACATGGCCTAGTGGTCCCTGTACCGGACTGTGGAACACGGTAAAGCCACTGGCCTAGTAACCCTTGAGCCATACTGTGGCTTGTAGTAATGATACAAATGGAAAATGGTATCCACCCATGGTATTCATCTACCCATAGTATTCATTCACCCATGGTATTGTAAGTGGTATCCACCCATGGTATTTTCCCATGGTATTTAAGTGGCATAGACCCTTGATATTCATCCTCCCATGGTATTTATCCAGTAACAGAATTTACCCATGGTATTGTAAGTGACATCCACCCATGGTATTCATTCACCCATAGTAGTTACCCACCCAGGGAATTTACATGCAGTATTATCATTAAAAAAGGCTATAAGTAACAAGTCACATTTTGTGAAAGGACATATTGATGCCACAATGTAGCCTTTACTGTTATTATTTATTTTCGTAAAAAAATGTTTCTTTGTGGTTTTGTTATTGCGTATTCTCTTCTTTTCTTCTGGCATTTCAGTTTTTTATATCTTGGGGGCCTATCCCCCAAGATCCATTTCAATTTTTCAGATCTTGGGGGCCTCCCCCTAGGATCCAGATCAGTGGTATCAGATTCAGGTTACGATTCCATGAGAATGAGGGTTTGATGCATATTCCAGTTTCTAATTTTTTTCAGCAATATTCAACCAACTTCGGGGAAATTCTATGACCTCCACAGAGCATTTTCTTGGGCAAGTGGGAAGAATTTTTTATTTTATTATTTTATTTTTATTTTTTTTTATTTTATTTATTATTTATTATTATATTTTTTATTATTATTTGCAGGAATTTTCTTGGGCGACGCATTTACAAATCATATATGAAGCTTTTGGTGCAAAATTTATAAACATAAATAACATATCTAGATTCATTGCAAAAAAATAGCTATATTAAAAAAAAATCATCCATATTGGAGTCCGGATGAGGGAGATATCGTTGATTTAAAATCAGTTATTTTGCAGAAATTTTTCAGAAGGAAATTCGTGGATGACACCTCTCCTATCTTTTTTTGCAGTTTTTGTGCAGGATTTTAGAAAACTGATTATAGATATGAACTCCTCTCGAAAAATCACCCAATTTCAAAAAAGAAATTGGCCGAATCAGAGTTTTGAAGAGGGAGATATCACTGATTTAAAATCAACTATTTTTTTTAGAACTTTTGTGACGACAGGATAGTTGCAGTGCGAATCTAAGTTTCCAGGGTGTCCAGGTAGGGATTTCTAACAAATTGGAAGATGCATAATGGTCATTCTATTTCTAAAAATAGGTTATAACAAATATCCTTATTTGTATTGGTCGAGTTATGCCCATTTTAAATCTGTAGCAGCATTTAGAGCAGGTTCCCTTTGGAGATGTGCCCTCCCACCCCGCTTTAGTAGGAACCTACTTCACATTAATTAGTTTCATCATAACAGCATCTAGCTTGGGTTCTTTTGATACATTCCCTCCAACTCCAAGCTATGTAGGCACCTACTACTTCATCAACAGTCAGCATCACGTTATGGGTCAACCGCACAAAATCCTTGTCATCGAATTCCAATTGCTAGGCCGCACATTGTTAGTATCACATTTGGTCACAAGCATTATAGGGCATCTCTATCCTCAGATCTTCATTTTTCATGGTATGGGTCATCCACAAAGCCACACTTCATCGAAGTCCATTTGCTAGGCCACACACTGTTAGTATCACTGTTGGTCACAAGCATTACAGGGTATATCTATCCTCAGACCTTCGTTTGTCATGGTTATGGGTCATCCACAAACCCACACTTTATCGAAGTCCATTTGCTAGGCTGCAGACTGTCAGTATCACATTTGGTCGCGAGAATTACAGGGTATCTCTATCCTTGGATATTCATTCATCACGGTTATGGGTTAACCACACGAAACCCTTCTCTTTAGTGGTTCTTCATATTCAATAAAGGCTTCTCAGGAGCGAACTTCATGCAATGATGACCATTGATTCTTAAGGAGGGAGGAATGATTCAAATGAAAAATGGCATCCACCCATGGTATTCATCCACCCACAATATTCATTCACCCATGTAATTTACCCATGGTATTGTAAGTGGCATCCACCCATGGTGTTCATCCCCCCATGGTATTTATCCACCCATGGAATTTACCTGTGATATCGTAAGTGGCATCCACCCATGGTATTCATTCACCCATGGTATTTTCTCATGGTATTTAAGTGGCATCGACCCTTCGTATTCATCCTCCCATGGT
Source organism: Pinus taeda (assembly GCA_000404065.3). Taxonomy (NCBI): domain Eukaryota; kingdom Viridiplantae; phylum Streptophyta; class Pinopsida; order Pinales; family Pinaceae; genus Pinus; species Pinus taeda. The sequence continues at coordinate 6,456 of APFE030889644.1, read as the reverse complement.
ATTTATCTAGTCATGGAATTTAACCATGGTATTGTAAGTGGCATTCACCCGTGGTATTCATTCACCCATGGTATTTACCCACCCAGGAAATTTACATATGGTATTGTGACCAAAAAAGGCTATAAGTAACAATTCACATTTTGTAAAAGGACATATTGTCCACCACAATGTGGCCTTTACAATTATTATTTGTTTTCATAAAAAAGTTACTTTGTGGTTTTATTATTTCGTATTATCTTCTTTTCTTCTGGAATTTTAGTTTTTCCGATATTGGGGGCCTCTCCCCTAAGACCCATTTAAAATTTTTAGATTTTGGGGGCCTCCCCCAAAGATCCAAATCAAGTAAAGCCAAGATTGTGTGCTTCAGTGGGCCTAGCAATCCTTGCCAGTGAATGGCAGGATATACCATAAAGCCAAGAGGTAGATTTCTCTCCATTGGGCATAATAGTCCCAGGATGGGATGTATAGTAAATCCTAGAGAGTGTGTCTTGATATAGTGCCTAGTGATCCCTGGATCAGACTATGGATTACGGTAAATCTTTAGAGACTAGGATGCACTCAAATTCCTCATGGTGTAGGTGGAGAACTCCGGTGGTATCCGTGCTTGTTGGTGTTTTTGGTGTGTTCTGTGAGTCCCAAATTCATGCTTGGAATATGGCATGGGGGTGATTGGTTGAAGAGAGACTTGGCTCAGACAATATATGGTTGGGTGGAATGTGGTAGTCCCATCTCTAGTTGTTTTATGCATTCACTAATGAGAAATTCGTTCCTTTGGTTTTCATATGTAAATGTACTGATGTATATGTGGATTTTATGGCTATTATTTCATTGATATTTGTGTCCCTATTATGCTGGTTATATGTATGTTTTATGACAACAAGTATGTATGGATCTCAACATGTTTTTACTTGTAAATGAATGGCTAATGTATCTATGACCTAATAGATGATAATGCAGCAAATGACATGAGGGAACAATGATTCACAGTGATTCTCAAATAAGTATGAGATCCCTACACTTAATTCTATTGTTTACACCTATATGTTACATGCTGATGATATGTTTGACGAAATGCCTATCATGGCTAGTGGGGTCTCGTTAAGGTCTTGTTTGATTTATTTGTTTTGCATCATTGTTTCCCTATTATTTTACTAGTCTTAAGTTATTATTCCATTTTGGGCAATGACCTAGGCTATGGGCCTAAAAATGTGGCTCAAATCCTAGGGATGATGGCACACCACTGACAATATGAGTCTTTGGACACTAGCATGCAATCCTATGAGAGCGACTCTGGGTTTCTGAACACTGTCATGCCTATAGCATGAAAGCGAATGAGGCTAAAGATGGTCAAAACTTTAGTAGGATCCAAGGGAAAGTTGTCTAAAGTGTTGGATTGGTTCCTGAGGGTCTTTAAGTTGATGTTGAATGTTTGTTTGTTATGTTTCCATCGATTCCACTTCCTTAAGGTCACATAGGAGGTTGAATCCAATCATAGTAGCCTCTCATCACATGTTTACCCCAGTTGGTTGGTTAATTGGGTAGATGTGGTAGGAGCATATTATAGAGTGGTATCAGAACATGGTTCACCCCTTGGACTAGATGGGCTATGTGTTGATCATGCATGCATGTCAGTTGCATGTGTGTCTCTTACACTTGCATTCCATGTGCTTGTTGCATTACATAATGTTGATCATGGTTGTAGTAAGGTTTTCATGAGGAACTTCATGATTGATTTTGTGGAATGCATCGTAATGAGTATATGACTAGTTACATATTGTTATATGTTGCTTACATGTTGTTATATTTCTCTTGATTACATATTTGTATGTTAGTTTGAATTCTTGTATGTTTGATTACAGGTATCAGTCTTGTAGGTTTGGTTACAAGAATTGATCACTTATGCTCGACTACATGCGCTTATGTGTATGTGTAGTTGATTAGGCATTGCTTACACATGTTGATGGCTACATGTGGCAATGTGTACAATGGAGTAAAGGTTGTTGTCATGCATGAGGTCATAACATGCATGGTTGATATGGCCTTGCATTATAACTGGACCCTAACTAGAAAGATATTTATGTGTTGATGCATTTATTTGCATATGTCTGTATGATGTTATGTTTATGTTATACATTTATCATGTTGATTTGTTGATCTTGTAGACAAGGTATCCTCTCCAAATTATACTAAGGTATGTTGATTTATTGTGAATTGGTTTATCTGACATATTATGCATTACAGGAAAGAAATATCAAATGGCTAGCAAGATGGTTGACTACAAAGACTCTCCCTAAGAATCCAAAGAGTGGTATGTTGTTGGGAACTCTTTTGATTTGAAAGTTACACTGAGAAGCTTAAAGGAAGAAATAAGGAGTTGTAAGGTGGATAATGACAGGATCATATAGGCACATGAGAAGCAAGTAGAGGTTAATGCTATACTTCTTCAGAGTTTGTCAGAATTGCAACGACAAGGGCCACTTCGAATAAGCCATGGACAGGAGGACATAACTAATGTAGCATATGGAAGTAGGTCTCCTAATAGACATGTGTCAGATAGATCTGATACGATGAGAGATGGCAGGTTGTTGGATGCTCGGGATAGGAGGGGCGATGAGTACATGTACTATTCTAGTTCTAGTTCTGACGAACACCATGATCGTCATTGTTATCACACTTATAGGAGGAATGATAAGGGATAATTTCCATATGAGATTAAGAAAGAAAAGCCACCTAATTTTGATGGAGATGTGAAGAAGCCGGAAGATGCATAGGCTTGGATACTTGGGATGAACAAATTCTTTGAGTTGCATGAGTACACAGATAACATGAAGGCCAAAATCGTTATCTTCAGCTTGAAATGTAAAACAAACATTTGGTGGGAAGATGTTTAGCGGGTCAGAGACATCATGAAGGATGACTTGAGTTCTTTGGAGTTCAAGAGGCTTTTCAGGAAGAAGTACTTGTCATAGAGGCACTATGTCAGTAAGGCAAAATAATTCTATGAGATAAAGATGGGGTCAATGACAGATGAAGAGTACACAACCAAGTTTATGGAGTTATTGAGGTATGTACTGTATCTTACAGATAAGAAGGCTAAAGTTCAAAGATTTTTTAGTGGTTTTCCATTAGAATTTAGAGATTAGATTGAGTATGATGAGCCTCGGTCACTTGAGGAAGTCACTGGGAAATTGAAGCATTTCTATGAATATTCAAAGCGTAAGAATGAATCTCAGCAACGATGGAAAGAGAAAGACAAAGGTAAAGGTAAATGGAAGCCTAAGAGAAAAGGGCCTCAAAATGTAGATGAGAAAGAAAATATGGCATTGAAAAAGAAGATCAATGTAGCTAGACAAGGACATGGGTTGTAGCAGCAGCTTAGAGGTGAGGGCACTGGTTAGTTGGAGTGTTGGACATGTGGAAAGGAGCACCATAGGAGAGATTGTCCGCAACATCAGGATGGTAGGCCTAAGATATATAGTGCACAGGAGGCACAAAATCTTGGGGATGTAGGGTAGATAATTCCTTGTATTTATGTAGCCGTGGACAACAAACATGCATAACATCAGGCATATCTCATAGAGATGGACAATAATATTTGTGATCAACTTATTTATATTTTGATTGACCCTGGATCTAATTATAGCTATGTTAGTCTTGAATTGGTAGATAAGTGTGGTTTGATTAAGGAATTGCATGCAAAGTCTTGGTTAGTGTAGTTTGTTATAGGTACAAAGAAGCAAGTTTGTCATTGGGCAAGAGCTTGTGCGCTTGATTTAAATGGTATGCCTATCGCTGTACATCTGAATGTATTACCATTGGGATCATGCAATATTTTTTTGGGCATGTATTGGTTGTATTTTCACAGAACCAAGGTAGAATGTTATGAAAAAGAAATTGAGTGTGTTGATGACAATGGGGAACCAAGAGTCTTGTAGGGAAAGAAGAAGGCCACATCAGTTAGGATGGTGACAGCTATGCAAACAAATCATAGTCATTAAATCTTTGTTAGGATATTAACTCTTCCTTTTCCCATGACAGATACTTCTATCAGTCCCTAATGTCACTTCAGATTTCACACTTTCATCTAGATCAAAAAAAATTTCTATGTTTCCTAACATGTGGTTGCTACACCCTGAATCTAGATACCATATATCACTCTGTTTTTTTTGTGCTACATTACAAGCTAAAAACATGCTATCATGGTTCTGATTTTCTCTTGTGAAATTTACACTTGGTTTGTTACTAATATCATATTGCTTCTTTTTACATTCATTTGCATAATGACCATACTTCTTATGGTAAGGACATTGAACTTGAGACTTATCATACCTCTGACCTTGTGCTTGATTTTGGCTTGGGCCTTGACTTGGATTTTGATTGTTGCCTCTTCCATTTGAGCTTGAAGGGCTGCTTCTTCCACCTTTGTGTGGGCTTCTTCTTCTTCCTCTAGCATATGATTTTCCTTTGCCTCATCCTTGACCAAATCATACTTGTGTCTTGAAGGAATGCTCCAATGAGGAGCTTGTTGCTCTATTCAATCTATGTTCATGAGAAATCAGTGATGCATTAAGCTCATCGACTGAGAACTGTGAGAGATCCTTTGTCTCTTCTATGGCCACAACAATGGCCTTAGACCTTGCTGGAAAACTTATCAAAAATTTCTCAACTATTCTTCTTTCCTCAAGTATCTCACCATGAGACCTGATTTGAGTAACCAACCCACTTATATGTGTAAAAAACGAGTCTATATTTTCAGACTCTTTCATACAAAATGTTTCAAAATTTCTCCTTAACATTTGTAGCTTTGATTTCTTGACTTTTGTCATGCCTTGGTAGGCTGTCTAGAGGGTGTCCCATGCTTTCTTGGACTTCGTTGCTGCTAAAACCCTTGGGAAAATACTGTCATGAACTGCTTGGAAAATATACAACAGCCCTTGGGAAAATACTTTCATGAACTGCTTGGAAAATATAAAATAGGACTTTTGAATCCTTCTTCTTGTTGTCCCTTAACACATATTTTTCTTGTTGAGATAAGGCATTATATGTTGTTGGATCTGTTGGTTCTTGAAAACCATTCTCCACCAAATCCCAAATGTCTTAGAAGAAAACAAGACCTTCATTGTAATAGCCCAATAATCATAATTTTTGTCATTAAACTGAGTTATTTGAGGATTAGTCAAGCTTGTGCTTGATGTTGCCATTTCTGAGTGTAAAAAAAAAAAAACTTTCTACTTGTCGATAAATATGCTAAAAACAGTCTGCCCTCAAAACAAAAAAAAAAACTTTCTACTTGTTGGTAAATATGTTAAAAATAGTCTTCCCTCAAAACAATTCTTATTGCTAATAAAAACACTTGTTTTTACACTAACAATATTTAACCACCATGTTAGAAATACCATGTTAGAAATATTTAGGAAATTTAATTTTCGCAGAGGGGCAAAGAGTTATGATTTTCCTGAAGCTACTTTTGGGCAGCTAGCTTCCCGCACGCGGAGCTGATTTCACCAGGTACCTTCGTGCACGTGGAGCTATTTCATAGACTTGGATTTCGCGGACTTGGATTTCGGAGAGCTATTACACAAACTAAAAGATAAACAAGATAAGGTTGGAGCAACACAATAAAAATTTCGAATTGAATTCTAAAACATGAAAATACATTCATATGAGGTTGCAACTCATTCACCAAGTAAAAACAAAAATTTCACGCAAAATAACACACAGTAAAATACAGTAACTGTTGTTTTCACGTGCCCACCAAAATTTGTTCCACGATTTTCTTCTTACAAACTTGCACTCTTTTTTTTTCCAACTCTCTTACTCTCTAACCTGTCAAAATGAATTTTTACATTCATATTTAACACAACATACAATTTTACATTTAATTCATGACAAAGCAAAATCAATATGATGTTGTTGTTGAGTGTGTTCAGAATCACGTAGGTGTTTCTAGAGTTTGGGCAATAGTCTCTGAATGAATGCTTGTCCATATATTGACTGCTTTATATTCTTTGTTGCGTTTCAGAATGGCTCAAGTCTGGCTTCAATCCTTCCATCTTCAAAGAGAGACTCACCGTGCAAAAATACGTCTCACAAGTATGACTGCTTTAGGTTGTTTATTGTGGTGGTTGGGATTATTATTTCCAAGAGGGTTTATAATATTAATCTATTGAGTTTATAATATTATTGGACCTTCGGTTTATTAATCTCTATTAATATTATTAATATACTATATTATTATCATTGTGATTATAATCTAAGTATATATAAAGAATATTGATAGTTATATTAATATGTTAATAAATGTATATTAATCATTAGGATAATGGTGAGAAATAAATAAATACTATTAGTAATCACTGTATACTATTATTATATTATGTTAATTTTGTTATGGTTAAATATATAAATGTTTATATATATAAGCTATTACTATTTATATAATTATTAATAAGTATG
>APFE030889640.1:0-14999 GCA_000404065.3 Pinus taeda | reverse complement strand
AATTTAATTTAATTTGATTTCAATTAAGAAAATGTAAATAAAAAAAAATTATTCTAATTTAATTTGATTTGATTTAGATTAAGAAAATGCAAATAATTTTCATAATATTTTTTTTTAAATATAAATTTCAAGAATTGTTTTTGTTTGTTTGTTAAGATTGGTAGATCTTTCTTTTTCATTATAATATTTGCAAGGAGGTTACAACCACATAGCTTCATTAGGTGATCTCAACCTGCCCTTTACGTTATCTCAACTTGCCCATTGGAAAACCAAGTTTGTAGCAAAAAATAGTTAGTTTATATATCCAAGCTATATATACTTGATTATCATGTACACAACCATGAGTTGTGTTTCTATATATAAACTTGATGCAGGAGCATCCAGCTCTGAGGAAACATAAAGTGGTTGACGGTCTCACGAAGAGACCAGAACGCACAGTCGTTTATTTTAATTGGACAAGTGTTGGGCTTGTCAGTTACGTGACTTTATTTTACTTGTTTTATTTTATTTTATCTGTCTGTAGGTTGATAGGATTAGGATAATCATAGTGGATCATTGTTACTGTTTAATAGGAATTGGTAACAGAAAAAAATTAATTAATTAGTTTCTTTAAAGTTACATTAGTCAAAGACAGTTAAAGAACTGACAAAACAATTATTTTCTGTTGAGACAGTTTACAAAGAACAGTTATGTTTCATTAGGATATAAGCAGGAAGAGAACCATTGTACGGGATTCCCTCTCAGATGAGACAAGAAAGAAATACAGTCATTTCTGAAAAATATATTATCATCTATTTTATTTACTTTTTATCATCACTGAAATAATTGATATCATGCCTTCTATTCTAGTTTTCTGTACGAATAAATGAGATTGGAAAACAGAGACAGATAAAGTTACAGGTGAAGCAGACATGACCGTCAGAACACTTTTCAACGGAGCAAACAGTCGGTGGCGTACACCAACCAGCACACAGGCAACATCATAACAGAAGCGGACGTGACAGTTAAATCACTTTCAGACATAGAGAGCAAAGACCGTGCATGCGAATAGAAACTACAGGTATTTCGTGGAACCTCCAAATCTCTTAAAGAGCTGAATAAAGAATTGTAATAAACTCTAGCATATGTTCTATCGTCCCTAAGATTGTAAAAATCATTGCACACTGTTCGAAACATTTTCAAGAACCAACATATTATTCAAAATCCAAAACACAAGAATAGAAACCAAACCCTGAAGGGGAAATACAATAGCCAATGATATAAGCAATCGGAGGTAAATTAAATTGCAGAGCCATAAGAGTTATTACAATAAAAGAACGCCATAGTTTCGGCAACCTGGGTTCTCAAATACCCGAGGGTTCCAACTAACCCCAGCAACAGAACGAGGGTTTGTATAGTGGAAATCACCGACAGCAAATACACCAACAAAACCTATAGACCGGGTTCAAACCACCGAAAAGTCACCTACAGGAAAGGGTTTCAAACAACCCAGAAATACATTACAAGACAGAGGCCAGTACATCCATGAAATTACCAGAAGACGAACACATTATACCGACCGAGAGCAGACAAACTCGTTGCACAGGTGACAGAAAGCTATGAGCCTAAGTCTCAAAAAAAACCTATGAATTAAAGACCTATAAGTTAAGACCCTACCCGAAAAACTAGTGATTGGAGGGTCCGAGTGTTTGAACAACAACCACGAGGAGCGTTTCCCAGAGGCGATAGAACCAGACTACCTGTAGACAGACAACAAAAAGGATTAGTGGCGTCATGACCCGAATAACCATAAAAGAAGACCGAAGAATGAATGTGAGCAGAAGGGAGAGAGCTTACCCGAATAGAGTAGGCCGAGCCAAGCCATAAAACCGTCCATAGACCCTGAAGACACGGAGCGAGCATGTCAGGGCGCGAAAAGGAAAAGTAAAACAATTATATCAAAGAACCAGGACTTACCTTTCCAAGTGCAAGTGGAATGAGAACGCCTGGAGAACCCCTGTCATGAAGTAGCAAGTTAGCAGAGCCGAATAGGAGCAACATTTCAAACAAAAAGTCGAGCAAATAAACCAGTTGTAATAGATACAAACCATGTACAGGTGACATCGACCTCATAAGCGTTGGAGCATCATAGTAACGTTAAGAAGGGGCCGAGGGAACCCATAAAAACAAAATCGAACCAGAGTGACAGAGGGACGGAACCTCCCCACAGAGCAGAGCACAGTGAAAATGGAAAGCGCACAGAACAAATGATGAGTTGACAAAAGGATTAGAGTCATATAGGAGTGAACCGGAAAATGGAGGTTGCCAACCGGGAAGGAAGGTCATAACCCTAATCCGCTTACCAATGCAAGTACCAAAAAGTTAAGTCAACTTAAATTTGCTTCCGGACACAAGTAAGAGATATTTTGTATTGGCGGGAGGCCATCATAAGTGGTATCAGAGCCAAGTTTCTTGAGTCAGAACTAATGGAACAGGTAGAAGGTGACGGTGAAGTAAGAGGAAGAGGAAGAGGATGAGTAATCCACAGGCCAGTAGATGCTGGATTGCAGGAGGAGATACGAGTTTTGCGTGAAAGATTGGCAGTGATAGAGGCTGGAGGAAGAAGAAACCCAGCAGATAACAGTGATGAGGAAACAGTTGAACCAGAAGAGGATGAGTACGAGGGAGTAACACCGGAACTGAGATTATTAAAGTCAGTTTTGTTGTCCAGTCATAAGCCAAGGCATGAGTTGCCTACCTATGACGGAAGCTTATCGACAGATGTGTTCTTAGATTGGCTAAGTGAAGTGAATAAATTCTTTGAGTTTGAGGAGACCAGCGAAGATAAACAAGTAAAGTTTGCCGCCACCAAGCTGAAAGGACATGCGTCCTTATGGTGGGACAGTGTTCAGGCAGAAAGAAGGAGATTAAACAAGCAGCCAATCAAGAAATGGGCCAGAATGGAAGCAAAGGTGAAAGAGAAGTTCCTACCGAAAGACTATCAGATTATGTTGTACAGACAGGTACAGAACCTGAAACAAAGGGGAATGACTGTTAGAGAGTTTACGGAAGAATTTTACAAGTTGAATTTGTGAGCAAGGTATGTGGAGGATACCTCAGAGAAAACAACCAGATTTGTAAATGGCTTGAGAGGGTAGATTTTGGATGAAATTGGAATTCTTTCACCTCAAACATTGGATGAAGCCTATCAGTTTGCACTGAAGGCAGAGGAAAAGATAAACAGGAAACAAAACACCAGGAGAGGAGGTGGTTCTGGCAGAGGAAAAGGCAAAGTTTATGGCAGAGGTAGAGGTGCAAGCCCAAATGAGGAAGGCAGCAGTTCCAAATCTGCCGGCGCAATAGATAAGGACAACAACAACAGGGAAGGACGACCAACTCAGAGAGGACGAGGATTTGGTCGAGGTAGGGGAACTGTCCAATGTTACCGTTGTCACAAAATGGGACACAAGTCTTATGACTGTCCTGAAGGTGAACCAGCAGGTGGGAGAGGAACCTATGTTGCTCAACCGGAGGATGTTGAGGAGGCACCTCAAGAAGCGGAGAATACACCAGAGACAGGTGAAGCCTTGGTGTTGAATAAGGTACTATTAAAGCCAGCAAAGGAAGTTGCAGAACCAGATCAGCGAAAGGCTTTGTTTCGCACTATTTGCAAGTCACGAGGTAAGTGCTGCAAGTTGATCATTGACAGTGGGAGTACTGATAATTTGGTAGCTGTGGAGATGGTGGAGAAGCTGGGATTAAAGAAGCTGAAGCATCCCACTCCCTACAAAGTATCGTGGCTGCAGAAGGGGCATCACCTGTTAGTTGATGAGCAGTGTGAAGTGGAGTTTCAGATTGGTAAGTATAAGGACAAGATCATTTGCGATGTCATGCCAATGGATGTCTGTCATTTGCTGTTAGGACGACCTTGGCAGTTTGACAAAAGTGCAGTCCATGATGGGAAAACTAACTGTTATAAGTTTGTGAAAGATGGGATCAAGCATACGCTTGTGGCCATCAAGGAGGAAAATACAGCAGAAGCTAGTGGAGTGAAAGCACTGCTGTGAGGTGGAAAGGAATTCATAAAACAGATTGAGGACAACGAGATAAATTTTGCTGTCATAAGGAGACCAAGAGCAGTGGTACTCCACACACAGGTTTCAGATTTGCCAGAAGAAGTTCAGAGGTTGCTGTAGGATTTTGGAGACATTGTGGTGGATGATCTTCCAGATGAGTTGCCACCTAGGAGGGGTATTAGTCACTGCATTGACTTTATACCAGGGGCAAGCCTGCCAAATAAAGCAGCTTACCGCATGAGTCCCAAGGACCATGAAGAGATCAGAAAACAGGTCCAAGAGTTGTTGGACAAAGGCTTGATTCGGGAGAGTATGAGCCCATGTGCAGTACCTACTGTTTTGGCTCCAAAGAAGGGGGGAGAGTGGAGAATGTGTACGGATTCCCGGGCCATTAACAAGATTACTGTCAGGTACAGGTTTCCCTTACCAAGGATGGACGATATGATGGATTGTTTGAGTGGAGCGGCCTACTTTTCAAAAATTGACTTGAAGAGTGGATATCACCAGATCCGGATTCGTGAGGGAGATGAATGGAAAACCGCTTTCAAGACAAATGAAGGCTTATACGAGTGGCTGGTGATGCCGTTTGGTTTGAGCAACGCTCCCAGCACGTTCATGCGTCTAATGAATGAAGTGCTGAAGTAATTTAACGGTATGTTTGTAATAGTTTACTTGGACAATATTCTAATTTTTAGTAAAACTAAGGAGGAGCATTTCAGGCATTTGCAGAGTGTGTTGAGAAAATTACAGCAGAACAAGCTGTTAATTAACTTGAAGAAATGTACCTTTTTTCAGCGGGAGCTGATATATATGGGTTTTGTTATTGCGGAGAGTGAATTAAAAATGGATCGAGAAAAGGTGACAGCTATAGTTAGCTGGCCTTCTCCGAAGAGTTTGTTTGAAGTTCGAAGTTTCCATGGACTTGCCAGTTTTTACAGGAAGTTCATCAGAAATTTCAGCGAGATTTGCGCACCAATGTTGGATACAATCAAGAAAGTGAATCAACCATTTCACTGGACTGAAGCAGCAAAAAACAATTTTCAGATCTTGAAGAAGAAGATTACTGAAAGACCTGTGTTGAGACTGCCTGATTTCAACAAACTTTTTCAAGCTCGTTGCGATGCCAGTGGTACAGCCATTGGAGCAGTCCTTAGCCAGGAGGACAGACCAGTTGCTTATTTCAGCGAAAAGCTAAATGAGAGCAGACAGAAGTACTCGACCTATGACAAGGAGTTTTACGCCATTGTGCAGGCTTTGAAGCATTGGCGACATTATCTATTGGGTAACGAATTTGTTTTATTTTTTGATTTCTGCGTTACAGTACATTATGCAGCAGCACAAATTGAACCATAAGAATGCAGCTTGGGTTGAGTACTTGCAAAGTTTCACATTTGTACTAAAGCACATTAGTGGGCAATCAAATAAGGTAGCAGATGCACTTAGTAGGAGGACATTACTGTTACAGGAAATCACAATGCAGATCTTAGGATTTGAACATTTAAAAGAGCTGTATCCGACCGACACCGAGTTTATGGAAGCCTATGAGGCTTGCCAAAACCCGCTGTTACGAAATGACAGCAAGTGGCTGGACTATAATCTACAAGAAGGATTGCTGTTCAAAGGAGGGAAATTATGCATTCCCAACTGTTCTATGCGGGAAAATATCATACAGGAAAAACACAGCGAAGGCCTGGCAGGACACTTTGGAATTGACAAAACCATCGCTCAGGTACAACATTTCTATTTTTGGCCTAAGTTGCAGCGAGACGTGCAGAGGTATGTGACTAGGTGTAAAATTTGTCAATTGGCAAAAGGTCACAGTCAGAACACTGGACTTTATATGCCATTGCCCATTCCTAGTCGACCATGGGATTCGGTCAACATGGATTTTGTGTTGGGTTTGCCAAAGACACAGCGCGGCTTTGATTTAGTAATGGTTGTAGTAGACCGATTTTCGAAGATGGCACACTTTGTACCATGCAGGAAAACCAGCGATGCTACTTACATAGCACATCTTTTCTTTACAGAGATTGTGCGGTTGCATGGACTTCCACGAACCATTATCTCTGACAGAGATGTCAAGTTCACAGGCCATTTCTGGAGAACTCTATGGAAAAAGTTAAATGCTCAGTTGCAGTTCAGCTCCGCTTATCATCCGTACACAGACGGACAGACGGAGGTAGTGAACCGGAGTCTACGAAATTTGCTCAAAAGTCTAACAGGTGAAAATTCCCAGACTTGGGATCATGTACTAGCGCAGACGGAATTCGCATACAACGATTCCCCTAACCGTAGCACAGGTTACAGTCCGTTCCAAATTTTGTACGCCATGCATCCGCGAGGAGTGCACGAGTTACGATATTTGGGCAAACTGGAGAAACGGAGCGTTGATGGAGAAGATTTCGCCCAAGCTATGAGCAAACTGCACGAACATGTTAAGCTGAAACTACAGGACAGCAGTCAGAGGTACAAGCAATGAGCTGATACAAAACGCCGAGAAGTTCAATTTAATGTCGGGGATGAAGTTCTTGCATACTTACGCAAGGAACGGTTTCCAAAGCAAGAGTACAGCAAGCTCAAATTTAAGAAAATCGGGCCCTGCAAGATCATTCGCAAATTTTCTGCGAATGCTTATGAGATACAGTTGCCACCAGGGATTGGTATTTCCCCTATCTTTAATGTCGCAGATTTGTTCCCTTATGTTGCAGGTTCGGCAGATGATGCAGCAGCAGAGCCACCGCGCGACACCAAATTGGAAAGAGATTCATGGACGAGACAGATGTCGATGGCACCACCCGTCGAAATTGAGGGAATTTTGGACACACAGGTAGCTAAGCGCACACGCAGGAAGGAGTATTTGAGGTATTTGGTAAAGTGGAAGAACCGTCCAATAGAGGACAGTTCGTGGATGAATGCGACACAAATACAAAAGGCAGGCTACTCTGTTGACGACCTCATGGAACGAAGCCATGACTTTTTGCCACCCCAGGAGCCTGATGCAGGAGCATCCAGCTCTGAGGAGACATAAAGTGGTTGACAGTCTCACGAAGAGACCAGAACACACAGTCGTTTATTTTAATTGGACAAGTGTTGGGCTTGTCAGTTACGTGACTTTATTTTACTTGTTTTATTTTATTTTATCTGTCTGTAGGTTGATAGGATTAGGATAATCATAGTGGATCACTGTTACTGTTTAATAGGAATTGGTAACAGAAAAAAATAATTAATTAGTTTCTTTAAAGTTACATTAGTCAAAGACAGTTAAATAACTGACAAAACAGTTATTTTCTGTTGAGACAGTTTACAAAGAACAGTTATGTTTCATTAGGATATAAGCAGGAAGAGAACCATTGTACGGGATTCCCTCTCAGACGAGACAAGAAAGAAATACAGTCATTTCTGAAAAAGATATTATCATCTATTTTATTTACTTTTTATCATCACTGAAATAATTGATATCATGCCTTCTATTCTAGTTTTCTGTACAAATAAATGAGATTGGAAAACAGAGACAGATAAAGTTACAGGTGAAGCAGACGTGACCGTCAGAACACTTTTCAACAGAGCAAATAGCCGGTGGCGTACACCAACCAGCACACAGGCAACATCATAATAGTAGCGGACGTGATAGTTAAATCACTTTCAGACACAGAGAGCAAAGACCGTGCATGCGAATAGAAACTACAGGTATTTCATGGAACCTCCAAATCTCTTAAAGAGCTGAATAAAGAATTGTAATAAACTCTAGCATATGTTGTATCGTCCCTAAGATTGTAAAAATCATTGTACACTGTTCGAAACATTTTCAAGAACCGGCATATTATTCAAAATCCAAAACACAAGAACAGAAACCAAACCCCAAAGGGGAAATGCAATAGCCAATGATATAAGCAAACGGAGGTAAATTAAATTGCAGAGCCATAAGAGTTATTACAATAAAAGAACGCCATAGTGTCGGCAACCTGGGTTCTCAAATACCCGACGGTTCCAACTAACCCCAGCAACAGAACGAGGGTTTGTACAGTGGAAATCACCGACAGCAAATACACCAACAGAACCTATAGACCGGGTTCAAACCACCGAAAAGTCACCCACAGGAAAGGGTTTCAAACAACCCAGAAATACATTACAAGACGGAGGACAGTACATCCACAAAATTACCAGAAGATGAACACATTATACCGACCGAGAGCAGTCAAACTCGTTGCACAGGCGACAGAAAGCTATGAGCCTAAGTCTCAACAAAACCCTATGAATTAAAGACCTATAAGTTAAGACCCTACCTGAAAACCCAGTGATTGGAGGGTCCGAGTGTTTGAACAGCAACCACGAGGAGCGTTGCCCAGAGGCAATAGAACCAGACTACCTGTAGACAGACAACAAAAAGGATTAGTGGCGTCATGACCTGAATAACCATAAAAGAAGACTGAAGAATGAATGTGAGCAAAAGGGAGAGAGCTTACCCGAATAGAGGAGGCTGAGCCAAGCCATAAAACCGTCCATAGACCCTGAAGACACGGAGTGAGCGTGTCAGGGCGCGAAAAGGAAAATTAAAACAACTATATCAAAGAACCAGAACTTACCTTTCCAAGTGCAAGTGGAATGAGAACGCCTGGAGAACCCCTGTCATGAAGTAGCAAGTCAGTAGAGCTGAATAGGAGCAACATTTCAAACAAAAAGTCGAGCAAATAAACCAGTTGTAACAGATACAAACCCTGTACAGGTGACAACGACCTCATAAGCGTTGGAGCATCATAGTAACGTTAAGAAGGGCCCGAGGGAACCCATAAAAACAAAATCGAACGAGAGTGACAAAGGGACGGAACCTCCCCACAGAGCAGAGCATAGTGAAAATGGAAAGCGCACAAAACAAATGATGAGTTGACAAAAGGATTAGAGTCATATAGGAGTGAACCGGCAAATGGAGGTTGCCAACCGGGAAGGAAGGTCATAACCCTAATCCTCTTACCAATGCAAGTACCAAAAAGTTAAGTCAACTTAAATTTGCTTCCGGACACAGGTCAGAGATATTTTGTATTGGCGGGAGGCCATCAAAACTACTACAAACTGGAAAGTAAATGCCGTCCAAGCAAAACAACTATGACTTCATCTTCCTAGTTCTCCTGATTGGTCGATGCCGAGTTACCTAGGTTTTGGTTCTTTGTATTGATCCCAGAAGCTCAATCACTAAGAACATGCTTGAGAACATTTTCTAAATTCGACCAAGATAACCATCCTGTTTTTACAATGAGGCTTGGATGTTTTGAAATTCTTGCTTGTAGTTTGAAAATTCCTTAATGACGGTCATCCACATTTGTTCCACCACCTTCCCAAGGAGGCATTTAAGGAGCCAATACATATGTAGAGTCTATTTATATTGTGTTTCTCTATTGTGAGTGTGTCCTGGATGAGGAACCAATACTTTCCACCCTTCCATGTCCACTGTCCCCACTTTCGCAAATCTGTTGATGCCATCCTCCCACTCAGCAATGAGTTGTTGAATCTCCTCTTTGGTGCCACCCACATATGCAACCATTTTTTATTGGATCAGTTTGTCGAGATATTTCCTCCCACTGCATTTTCCAACATTACTTGGCTCATCCTCAACCTTGCTCTCTCATGGTGTCTTGTCTCTACCCTTGAATTTCCTTGTACTGGTCATTGTTGTATTGTCATGTACCCTTATAACCTGTTGATGACAGCAGCCCAGAACTAGCTTCAGTGCTTTCTTCCTCTAAGGGGGGTTACCTGCTTTGAGAACAAGAAACCAATAATTCCAAACCATTATTTTCATAATTTTTAACATCCACTCGTTATGTTCATCCAACATTTCTTCCCTCATGTAGCTTACTCAAAGACCCTAAGTGTTAAAGAGCCCCACCTAAGACGCCTCGAACACCCCTACATAACCCTTTTGATGTGCCAATAATGGCCATGATTTCGGCCACAAATTGCCTGGTTGCCCACAGGCCCAAAGGCCCGGAAGCCCACTAAAAAGGAGCCTCACTCCTTCACCCCAGTGCCCCTTATTGGCTGAACTCGTCCACTGTCCCCCTGACTAGGTCTCTGTCATTCTTTCCTCTACTCACCTTAGCCTCTCATCTTATGAGCCCCTTCCTCGACTATATATCCCTCCCCTATTTTACGAACCATTCCTCTCTCCTAGTGTCAGTTAACACCCGCCTGGCTAACTTTCCCGAAATAAAATTCCAAAGCTTTGAAGGGCTCTTGTCCTAGACACCCACCCCCCTACTCACTCCCCTTGAGGCCTAGGTGTCTACCCTAATGGCCTTTGACATCGACAGAGCCCAAGCCTTCGCGCTTCATTTTAGGACATAGAATGGAATTACCCCTATAGAAATTACCACTACCATACCATTTCCCCTTAAGTTTGCCAAGAGGAAGAACATACAAGTTTCATTTAGCCATCAACCTTCCCTACATATTCCTATGATCCCCATGCAGAAGAGGAGAATGCAAAGGCCCAGTGAAATCGCAATAGACTCATGCACGAGAATATATTTCCTAAGTGGAGTAGTATCCCTGCATAACTTCTGCAATCGCGATGAATCTGACCATTGTTCACTTCCAAGATATTTTCATAACCTGAATTTCTTTCTCTCCCCATCCCCTTGCCCCCATGTAGTTCCAATTCAACAAATGAGACATTAAGGAGCATAATGAAGTATTTCTTTGTATGTAGAATTAAATCTAATTATTATTATAATTTTTTGTTGTCTAATAAAACCCAAAAGTGTTATAATTGGATAATTGTTTAATTTTCTTAAATGTGAAGAAAATATAAAGAAATAAAGATGATGATGGTTCTCCTCCATGTTAATTGATAACCTAATTATGATAAGTTTTTGCTTTTTCAAAGATAAAAATAAGCATGAGGTTAAAGTGTAATTGGACTTAGAATTTGATTTCATGCATAAGACTAAAGAGAGATGCTACTAGAAAGCATATGATCTTATTGCTATTGCATTAAGAATGACAAGGAAAATAGAATTGTGTTTTAGTTTTGGAATAAGATCAAACATTGTGTTCAATCAACTAAAATCTAATCTTCCTTTAAAAAAAAGAAAAATTAATAGAATCCAAAATTTGAAAGCACCAGGCCATAACCAATCTACCCTATATAAATTATGGTAAGAAGTGGGAATGTATAGAATGACTTGCTTCTTTAGTGTAGATTTAATTTAGTTATGTCTTTATTTTTTACTGTATTCTTGAAGAGATGATCTTCCAAATATTATATTCTTTAGATATATAATTATAACTTTAAGAACAATTGCTAATATAAATCTGTTATTTTTTCTTGCTTGCAAGAAAAGATACTTAATATACAGTGAATTGAACTTAAATTTAAATTGGAAACATGATTTAACAGCTACAAGTTGTATTCTGACAAGGTTTTCACAATCACAGTTAAATTGTAATTAAATCCGCACTAAAAGTAATTAAATCGGCACTAAAAGATGATTATAAGAATGACACACTTCATTACAAGAACTACATCCAAAGGTTCTCAGAGATGATCATTGGAGGATGAACCAATTTTATCTCGCAGAGTATAACTATCTCTCAATCCGATAGGGCTCAAGTGTTCGAGTTAAAATTGTACATGTATAAGGACCAGTGTACAAGACATATCTGTGAACTTTGAATCTCACAAAGTGCAATATTTACCGCCAATGAAATGGAAGAGACTTTTGACCCGTTTCTAATTATGATTACAATAATAGCACCTATTGATTACCAGAAGTGCACCCAACGGTTCTAAAAGATAGTCGTTGGATGATAAACCACTTGTAATTATAGATATCTCTCAATCCGATGACGCTCCAGCCGAAATCATATTGTTATGGGACAGATTGAAAGATAGATAGGAGATATATATATATGGATTTCGAATATCACAGCGTGTCATATTTACAACCAATTGAATGGAAAAGACTTTTTAGCGATTTTTTTAACTATGATTATAACAATGAGACATTGATTACAAGAAAGGCATCCAAGGTTCTGACAGATAGCCGTTGGAGGATAAAGGACTTTCCGGCTTTCTCGTCGAAATGGTACGGGGTATCCAACAGATGTCACAGATATATAGGTGGAGTTTAAAAATCGCAGCGTGCCTCATTTACCACCCATTCAATGTAGGAGACCCTTCCTTGGTTTAGCTCCATCCGTTCTTTAGCATTCGGAATTATGAGAAGTGCGGCGCAGAGAACCGGGGAGACATGTATTCTCTAGCGGTGTTCCTCTGGTCCGACCGTGGCAAAGTTCTATGGGGCTGATAGACTACTTCTGCCGCCATATTGTTTCGGATACTTTACTGTTCTACCATTTTTTCTTCTCTATTTGTCTATTTGGTTTATAGGAAAATTGGTTCTATAGCCTTCTATATGAAAAATTAAATCTACGGAAAACTTGTCTATTTGGTTTATAGGAAAACTGGTTCTATAGACTTCTATATGAAAAATTAAATCTATGTAATTAGACGGAAACTGGAGTACCTTTTCATCTTGATTCTTCTGGTTTGTCAGGATTTGTGTTTAGTATTTTATGGTTGCGTCTCAAAATATCTCCTAGAGATGGCAAGGGAGACTGGGCAGAGGGACACAATTGATTTGCAGAGGTAGATATGTCATCGTATTGGCAGCTTCTTGGCCATTTCATTGTCCTCTTGACAACTTAAACATGTTAGTTTTCATCCAGCTATATACCACTGCTACAAGCAGGGCCTGCATTTGGGAGCTATTCACCACCAACGCCTTCAATCAAGTTCGAATTGCACAGGTACACCTAGACCGCGTTCTTTCCATGCTCTTGTTTAAATGGTTCTTTTACATCTACGGCTGCATATGCTGCTGTTTTAATATTTGAACACATTTTTGTCTCCGTTCGCTCATGTTCCGGAAACCCTTCGTTAAGTGCTTCAAAATTTAGCTGTTTTTTTCTTTTTAAAACTTGGGGTTCACACTCGGAATTATTCTCTTAGTATGTATAT
This sequence comes from Pinus taeda, assembly GCA_000404065.3. NCBI lineage: Eukaryota > Viridiplantae > Streptophyta > Pinopsida > Pinales > Pinaceae > Pinus > Pinus taeda. The sequence continues at coordinate 1,928 of APFE030889640.1, read as the reverse complement.
GGTCATCTTTTATCATACTCTTTAAATTGATAAGCGATATTCATACAATAGAAATGTAAATACCACCCTTGTTTGTCAATTCTATACATATAAATTGTTGTTTTCTTGTGAATATTAAGGTCCTATTATTTAGAAACTAGTCACAGAAAAGCACGCTGCATTGTATTCCTTATTCCTTACGATGCTTGTTACGGTAGCTTAAAATAACTAGATTTGTTTTGAAGGATTGATTGTCTTTTGTCCCTGGTTGGCATCTTATCACAATTAACATGAATATATAATGGAGCTCTAATGCCCATTTTAACTTTGAATTCTTGAAATTATCAGACACCCTTTTCAAAATACTAAGCTAAACTTGTATATTATCTGGCTAAGCCTACTCGCCTTCTACCTGCTCGCCTTCTATCTTATCTTCCACTTGTCTACTATGTCCTGGAAAGAAGTCACTTCTCTGCATATATAGCCTTGCCTACACCTCTCATGCTATGAATCTCGGGAGATTTTGTATTGTCTACTATGTCCTGGAAAGAAGTCACTTCTCTGCATATATAGCCTTGCCTGCACCTCTCATGCTATGAATCTCGGGAGATTTTGTATTATTTGAAATTTTCAGTTATTTGAGATTGACGGGTGCCTTTTGAATCACCAGCCATGTCATCCTATATAATACTGAAAATCTATGCAATCAAATTTTCTTTTATTTACATCAAATTTGTAGTTGAATATATCATAAACCGGTTAAAAAAGAAAATTAAAAAAAAAATAACAAATTGAATTTGAGATAGATTATACACGAGGATTTAGAATAACTGAAGTTACTATAAATCGAGATTTTTCGTCCCAATATAAAATTATAATTATAATTACAACTTTAAATTTAATTTGACATTTTAAATTTTCCATTAGTCTTTCTTTCTTTAACCATTAACCAATTCATTCATTAGTCGAGTGTAATTCTGGTTTCGCACACTAACTATCAACAAATATATTTTAGGAGATTGTTCGGAATTGGTCGTTAATTTTATCAGTCAATCAGTTTCAATGAAGAGGTTAATCACATTTTAAAACTTAATGATGACTGAAATTTTTATTTATTATATAGGAATCGAATTTTTATAATTTTTATTATAATATTTTTATATTTACTTTTATTTATTTGAAAAAGAAAATTAATATTTAATATTATATATTTATATAAATTTCTAATTTTTCTTATGTATTTATGTTATGGTCAATTTCAATACATTTATATTTAGAAATAATATATATATTTTTCTCTTTAGAAATGAGAAGAGGAATCTATTATGAATTTGATTATATTGAAATTGAATTATTTGTAACTTTTTTCTATCTTAATTTAATGAGCGAGAGCTATATTGGTAGGGGAAGTGTTGGAGGGAGAGAGAGGGAAGGAACAAGTAGGAGATAGCGAGCGGGAGAAAAAAGGGATATAGATCGAAGAGAATGAGGGAGAGACATCCAAAGAGGGAAGGAATAGAGGAAGGGAGGAAGAGAAAGATAGGGGGAGGGAGAGAGAGAGAAGTTGGTGTCAGAGGGAAGGGAAGAGAACATAGGAGAGAAGGGGAAGGAGGGAGGAGAGAATGAGAGAGAGGTCGAGAGGTCGTGTGGGGAGAGAAAGGGAGGGAGGAGAGGGATAAAGGCAAATAGAGGTGGTGGAGAGTTGGGGGAGTGGTGAGAGAGGGAGTGAGAGAGAAGAAGAAGAGAGAGAGAGTGGGAGAGAGTACGATAAGGAGAGAGGGAATGAGAGAGAAGAGGAAGAGAGAGAGAGTGGGAGAGAGTACGATAAGGAGAGAGGGAGAGGGACAGAATGTGAAAGGGAGAGAGAGAAGGAAATGGGGACAAAGAGATGCGAAAGGGAGTGTGCAAGCAAGGGGGGATAGAGGGAGAGAGAGAAAGTTGGAATGGTA
>APFE030889635.1:127465-182982 GCA_000404065.3 Pinus taeda | reverse complement strand
GGCAACATCATTGAGCGCCTGGACAGATTTCTGGTAAACATATCCTTCCTCTCCACCTTCGCTGTTGGTTACACTAGCATACTCAACTCCTCTGCCTCCGACCATTACCCCATCTCTCTTACGCTGGAATCTCACCATCCTTTAGGACCGATCCCCTTTAAATTCAGCCCGTTATGGACCCGAAATCCTTCAGTTAGAGCAATTGTTGAAACGGTTTGGAGACAGCACATAGAGGGGTCGCCAAGCTATATTTGGGAGACCAAAATCAAGAATGTCAGGAGAGCACTTAAGGAATGGGCCAAAGACAGCTACCAGGAGCTAGAGGAGACAAAAAAAAAAAAAAAAATCAAGCAAGCCTTGAAAGAGGTGCAAACCCAGATAGAGGATCACGAGCTCTCCCATCAATTCAAAACTCAGGAATACGCTCTTCAGGGACAGCTTATGTATATCAACAGAGAGGAAGAAATTAAGTGGAGGACCAAATCCAGACAATTATGGCTGAAGGGAGGGGATAAAAACACAGCCTATTTTCACAAACAACCCACTGCCTGAAGGATAAAGAACAATGTTAGCTCCATCATTGATAACGAAGGAAACAAGCACAACAATCAAGTAGACATAAAAAACGCAGCCTCCTCCCATTACAGGGATCTTTTTACCGAAAGCCAAGGAGAGGAAGATTATTCATATTTGCTCCAATACCTTCCTAAGGGCATCACCAAGGATTTGAATGATATGCTAAACCGTGAAATTGAGGAAGAAGAGATCAAAAGAACAATCTGGACTCTGCAGCCAGATAAGGCTCCTGGGCCAGACGGATTAACCATCTGCTTTTACAGGGAATTCTGGCAGCTGATTAAGAAGGATCTAACAAAAATGCTCAGAGGGGTGTAAAGAAAAGGGAAAATGGGAGGCTTCACCAATTCCACCTTCCTCGCTGTCATTCCCAAAGAGAATAGGCCCACCTCTTTCTCCAGATTTCGGCCAATATCCTTATGCAATTCTTCTTACAAGATTTTTACTAAAACTTTAGCCACAAGACTCAAGCCTCTTCTCCCAACTCTGATATCTGAAAACCAAGGCGGATTTATTTCTAATAGACAGATTCACGACTCCATAATCTTGGTTCAAGAGGCCATTCGTTCAAGCCTTTCAAGACAAGAAAAAGGATTCGTGCTCAAACTCGATTTAGTCAATGCCTTTGATCGGGTTAGACATTCCTTTTTATTCGTTGTTCTAAAAAAGATGGGATTTGACTCCTCCTTTATCAACACCATAGCTGCCTGTATTTTTGGACCCTGTATATCCCCCCTGATCAATGGTCGCCCATGCGAAGCATTCGAATCCTCTAGGGGTCTTAGACAAGGTTACCCTCTATCCCCTTACCTCTTCATTCTCATGGCAGAATCGTTCAGCAAAGTCTTGTATCACAACAGAAGAGTAGGCCTCATAACTGGAATCAAATATGGAAACGGAGCCAAGAACATCAACCACTCTCAATTCCCAATGTAATTATCTTATCGGCATTCAGGCCAAGATGAATACAATCAACCCATATCCGTTACTGTTAAAAAAAAATAAAATATATATTATATATTATATATATATATATATAATATATATATATATTATTATATTAATAATTATATTAAAATAAAAGATATATAATAGTTATTCATTTATACTTATCTAAATTACTTTATTTTCAAAAATAAAATTGCAAATTTAAAAAAAATTAATATTTCTTACTTATATTTTATTATCTTATATTATTTTACCATTTATATATTATAAATTATAAATATTTAAATTTAATTTAAATTTATTAAAAATATAGTTATAATTATAATTATAATTAAAACCATATTAGATTTCATTTTCATAATCTTTGTCGCAATACTGGCCTTCTAGGATGTCAAAATTATAGTGAGCTTGGGAGGCTTCTCTCCAAGCTTTTTGAGCATAGAAATAAAATCTTAAATTAAACTAAATAATTTGTTTCTTTAGGTCCGATAGACCAAAGTTTGGTCTCAGTAGACGTTAACTATCATCATGATCATATATATATTAATTAAGAATTTATTACATTTTGCTAATTAATTTTTTTTTTTTGACAATTTCGGTTGCTGTATTAAGTTCTGAAAAAGATGAGGGAGTTCAGTCTCCTTAAGTACATAGGTTGCCATTGGCTATCTTGATCAAGAGATTTACAAAAAAGAGCTATCTTCTTGATCTTTGTCTTACTATTTTTGCTACGAACTATTACAGTGCAGGTATAACTTCTTATAAAGGTAAACAACAAAAAGAGGCATTTGCAAAACATTTAGTCGATCATAATGTGTCGGATTTGTCTGGCAGTGGATTCTTCCTGCTGATTATCCATTCCTTCCTGCTTGACACTCGAGGAGCTAGTTGCAACCGCATTTTTCTTCTCCATCATGTACTGAAGGATGGAAATAGATTCTTCAGCGGGAGCACAGCGGTTGGAGAGTTGGCGAAACCGCTCTTGTAAAGAAGAGACTCTGTGCATAAAGAGTTCAATCTCAGCCTTATATTTTTCGTTCATAAGCCGATTTTGGTCTTCAATCCTTCTGTTCTGGTCTTCAATCCGACGGTTCTGCTCCTCCAGTCTTGATTCTAAAAGCCGATGTTGCTCATCCAGGATGGACTGCTGAGTCCTGATCTCTTCCAGCTATGCCTGCAGGTCTGCGCAGTGCAGACAGTCTTCACTACGTGCCATATCTGTTGAGGAGTGGTGGCGTAAAGGGAGACAGCGAGCGTTAAGAAGCGGGGTGTGGCGAAATTCAAAAGGGCGCGAGTAGGCGGGAAATATGATAATGGTGTTAATATAATGTTCTGCCCAATCTGAGAGGTCAGCAGGAGAGCAGACTGGGCCGGGTATTTGGCAGGATTCTTGAGCAGAAAAGAAGGCTATGAAGCAGCTGAGTAAACGCTGCTGAGACAAGAGATAAAGGAGAGCTTGAATAGGGGTAAAACAGCAGTGACGAGGATGAGTGTAGATACTGGGTCGTGGAGCCGAAAGCCTATAAGAACAGAGACAGGGTGCGTTAGACAAGAAACGAAACAAGCTTAAACAGTGGATTACCAGAGAGGTTATGGACCGAGCAAAGAGCTTGCTCTTCCGGCTTCGAATCTTCAGTTTGACCAAGAGATAGTCCGCGCACGCACAAAGAAAATTTCTACTCAAAGAGTCTGCAGAGCAAAAAGAAAATTGTCGGGTGCTGAGGTGAAGATGGAGAAGGATTATTATAGCATGGAGCTGGAGTGAATCGAGGATGGGAGGACGAGTCACGGGAGAAATGCTAGGCTGAAGAGGATCGAAAAATCCGATCCCAAATCTCATTCCGCCGTCAGTTGAAGAGCTGATGTTACTTGAGGGAGATGGATTCTGAGCCTCTACGCTGGATTTGCAGAGATTCGTCCTGAAGGCTGAGTACGTCATACCATCGCACGCTTCCTTAACAGCGTTGTGCGAGGTGCTGCTTTTAGGAGCTGCTATCATGGAATGGGTTGGAGGCTTTCAACGGCGTTGCATCTGAGAACGCCAATCTGTCTTCCACAAGCTCTATTTGCTCTACTATCTGTCTCTTTATTTAAATTACAAAGTATGTGATAGAACTGAATTTCTTCGAAGTTTTGAAGGAGGAGTCTATTACGGTGGATGACTTGTTGTAGAATGGAGTTGGGTGAGCTCCGGTTCTGAGTCATTAGGCGGATAATAATTGAGGAATCCCCAAATATCATAGCCTTCTTGATTCCCAAATTTTTCAATTGGAGGAGACCTTGATATAAGGCCAGGGCCTCAGCACTATTGTTCGTTCTTTTTCCTAAACTCCATTCATAGCTGAAAATGGTGTCCCCTTTTTCATCCATGATTAGCCCTTCTGCTCCAGCTTGACCTGGATTTGATTTGGAGGCTCCGTCAAAATAGAGCGAATGGAAATTGCTCCTCTGTACCCAAATGTTAAATTCTTGTTCTGAAAGTCTGACTTCCCAAGTTCTGGTCTGTGTTTGATTCAGCCTGCCTTTTATTGGATCACCTTGGATTTGGCATTGCCTTTCCAAAATATAACTGATGATGTTTCGTTCCTCCACTGTGAATTTTGTTGCTTGGATTTTCCCTGTAGTTTTTATTGCGATTGCCTCCTAGGCCAAGCTTTTCGCTTTACTACATGTAATTCGTACATTTGGATCTTTATCTTGAAAAAAAAAATTTGTTTCTGGACAACCAAATTCGCCATAGCAGGGTATGTGGGAGGGTATCCCAAACTCTTTTCACTAGTCTGCTCCGTTTTTCTCTCCAAGGGCAGCTTTTCTTCCAGACGTAGATTGTCTCAGCTATGCTTTGCTGAGTCTGCCAAATTATGTTGCCAAGGGAGGACAGTTGATTCCAGGACTCTCTGGCAAAGGGACAATCTACAAATAGATGATACATTGTTTCTTCAGCAGTACAGCAGTTAGGACATCTCGAGGGACCATTGATTCCTCTTTTACTTAAGTTCTCTGCAGTAAGAATTTTACCTTTTAAGAGGAGCCATATAAAAAAATTTATTTTTGGTATAGCTTCTGATCTCCAAGTAATTTCCCAGTGATTCCACAAGGGCATCTGGAAGGTGCTATTGCAGATGTAATGGTGACCTGACTTTATGGTGTATGTAGAGCCTGAGGGGTCCCAGCAGAGACCATCGATTTCATCTTTTTTGATAGGAGCCCTATTGTGGAGATGTGTTTTGAAGGCATTGAGGCTGGCTTCTAGAATTGCCAGGGTCTCCGGGAAGGCCCAGCCCGTCCAGGCATGAGAACATGGATCCCATTTGGATATTTGACCAAGACTATGAATGCCTCTGTTGTTAAGAAATAGGATAATGGGAATTGCTTCCTCAATGGTATTCAAGGGGTGGAGCCCCATGATCCTATCTGAGGCAAAATTGATGTTGTCCCCCCCCAGGGATCTTCGAAGTATTTTGCTTGAGGATGTGAATTGCTTTTTTACATAAACGCCAGATTTTGGAAGAGTCTCTGTTGGGTATGCTAAGATCAAGAAGCTTTTGCCTGGGAGAGTTAAGGTATTTGGTCTCCATAACTTGTTTCCACCACGCTGTGGGTCCAGTGATTAATCTCCATACCATTTTCACCCCAAAGGCAAGGTTGAGGATTCTTGGGGCTCTAATTCCTAGGCCCCCTCTGTCCTGAGATTGAATTACATTTTTCCAATTTACCAAGTTGAACCTGCTCTTTTCTTTCTTTCCCCCTTGCCATAGAAAATGTCGAAGGGCTACTTCCAATTTATGATGGAAAGTAACAGGAGCCTGATAAAGAGTGAAGCGATAGAGAGGAAGGGAAGTTATACCTGACTATAGAAGGATGAGTCTACCTACCAGATTGAGCCAGAGTGTTCCCCATTGTTGTATTTTCCTTTTAACTTTATCAATAATCTCATTCCATGTCTTCGCTTTCAAAGGCCCCAGGCTCACAGGCATGCCTAAGTAAGAGAAATGTTCCCACTTCATTTTTTAAGTGACTCCAAATATGCTGGCAATACTATGGGCCACTTGGTTGGTTATATTCCAACCATAGACACGACTTTTTTGATAATTAATAGCCCCTCCTGAGCAGTCCATATATTGGTCGAGAAGGGTCTTGAAACGCCTTACTATAGTGGTCGAAGCTCCCCCAATCAAGAGAGTATCATCTGCAAATTGAGAGTGGTTGATGTTCTTGGCTCCATTTCCATATTTAATTCCGGTTATGAGGCCAACACTTCTGTTTTGATCCAAGACTTTGCTGAACGATTCTGCCATGAGAATGAAGAGGTAAGGGGATAGAGGGCAGCCTTGTTTAAGACCCCTAGAGGATTGGAATGCTTCACATGGGCGACCATTGATCAGGGGGGATATCCAGGGTCCAGAGATACAGACAGCTATGGTGTTGATAAAGGAGGAGTCAAATACCATTTTTTTTAAAACAACAAATAAAAAGGAGTGTCTAACCCGATCAAAGGCATTGGCTAAATCGAGTTTGAGCACGAATCCTTTTCCTTGTCTTGAGAGGCTTGAACGAATGGCTTCTTGAACCAAGATTATGGAGTCGTGAATCTGTCTATTAGAAATAAATCCGCCTTGGTTTTCAAATATCAGAGTTGGGAGAAGAGGCTTGAGTCTTGTGGCTAAAGTTTTAGCAAAAATCTTGTAAGATGAATTGCATAAGGATATTGGCCGAAATCTGGAGAAAGAGGTGGGCCTGTTCTCTTTGGGAATGAGAGCGAGAAAGGTGGAATTGGTGAAGCCTCCCATTTTCCCTTTTCTTTGCACCCCTCTGAGCATTTTTGTTAGATCCTTCTTAATTAGCTGCCAGTATTCCCTATAGAAGCAGATGGGGAATCCGTCTGGCCCAGGAGCTTTATCTGGCTGCAGAGTCCAGATTGTTCTTCTGATCTCTTCTTCATCGATTTCACGGTTTAGCATATCATTCAAATCCTTGGTGATGCCCTTAGGGAGTTATTGGAGCAAATATAAATAATCTTCCTCTCCTTGGCTTTCGGTGAGAAGATCCCTGTAATGGGAGGAAGCTGCCTTTTTTATGTCTACTTGATTGTTGTGCTTGTTGCCTTCGCTGTCAATAATGGAGCTAACGTTGTTCCTTATCCTCCGAGCAGTAGCTTGTTTGTGAAAATAAGCTGTGTTTTTGTCCCCTCCCTTCAGCCATAATTGCCTGGATTTGGTCCTCCACTTAATTTCTTCCTCTCTGTTGATATACATAAGCTGTCCCTGAAGAGCGTATTCCTGAGCTTTGAGATGGTGGGAGAGCCCGTGATCCTCTATCTGGGTTTGCACCTCTTCCAAAGCTTGCTTGAATTTCTTTTTTGTCTCCTCTGGCTCCTGGTAGCTGTCTTTGGCCCAGTCCTTAAGTGCTCTTCTGACATTCTTGATTTTGGTCTCCCAAATATAGCTGGGCGACCCCTCTATGTGCTGTCTCCAAACCGTTTCAACAATTGCTCTAACTGAAGGATTTCGGGTCCATAACGGGCTGAATTTAAAGGGAATCGGTCCTAAGAATGGTGAGGTTCCAGCGTAAGAGAGATGGGGTAATGGTCGGAGGCAGAGGAATTGAGAATGCTAGTGTAACCAACAGCGAAGGTGGAGAGGAAGGATATGTTTACCAGAAATCTGTCCAGGCGCTCCATGATGTTGCCAGCTCCCATTCTTCGGTTGCTCCAAGTATATCTTCGATTTTTAGGTATTATATCCACCATCTCGTTCTCCTGCATTATTGCCTCCAGTTGATTTCTAAAGGGATCATGAATAAAGTTTCCACCTCTTTTTTCATTCGCGTGGAGTATCAGATTGAAGTCTCCAGCTATTATAATATTGGTGGTAAGTTCGCTCTCAATGCTTTCTCTCAACTCATTCCAGCAAAGCTCCTTTTCCCTGTAGTGGTTGGGTACATATACGTTATATATGATTAGACTTCTGTCCTCCTTTTTGCTGTCCAGTTTGGTCCTGATCCAGTTTTGGTTGATAATAGCTGAATCACAATTCCAATTCTGACTATTCCAAATGGTAACTATTCCTCCTGAAGCTCCTCTGGAGCTACTGATGACGCCTAAGTATTGCTTTTGAATATCAATGATTTTTTTTCATTTCTTGCTGATTTTGTTTGGTCTCTTGTACCAGCAGTATTTCAGGTCTTTCATTGAAAAGAAGATCTCTCAGGGCTGTTATTTTAGAGGGATGCCCCAAACCCCTACTGTTCCATGAGAGAACTTTCATCATGGTGCATTGGGCATACGGAGAGGTGCTCGCCTCTCAGGATCTTTCCCCGTTGCTTCTTTTTCATGGTGCTCGATGATAAAGGATTCCATTGGAGTTTGAAATCCCATTGCTATGTCCTTCTGGGTACTTTCTTCTCTATGCTGCTTGGCTGATTTCCTTCCTGGACCTGGTTTCTTATGAGTATCGCTTGTTGTTCCCAGCTCTTTCGAGGAGCTTCTGGTAGATCTGGAAGGAGGGGCCTCCTGGGAAGGCTGAGAAGAGGTTAAAGGGATAAGGGGAGGGTCGGGTAAATCTGAAGAGGGAGGGTCTGGCAGAGGATCTTCCGAGGCAAGAACAAGAAAGGGATTGGAGGATGAAGGGATTGGCGGATCTTGGGAGAGGCCAGAAGGAAAGGGAGGAGGGGAAGGAGGACACTGGGTGGACGATCCAGGGATGTCAGGATTTGTAACAGGTTTAGAGGGGGGGTTAGATTTCTTTTTTTTAACAGGCTCCCAATGTCCACCTTGCTCATCATTCTCAATATTAGTAACCTTAGTGCATCTATTGGCAAAGTGCCCATATTCATGACATACCTTACTTTGAATGGGATCTGCTCGTAATCCAGCTGTTGAATGTGGCTCCAGTCATCCACCTTTAGCTTGATGGCTTCAGGCAGTCCTTTCCCTAGGTCCACCTCCACGCATATCCTTGCACAAGCCTGCATGTTATCCTTGGGTTCGCTTTTGTCGATATATTTACCAACCGCATTACCTATTGCCTTGACCGAATCATCCCCCCAACAATGCAGCGGCAGATGGGGGAGGCGAACCCAGACTGGGGCCGCATTGGGAATGTCCAGCTCCAGATCAAAATCTGGAGTCCATTTCTTGAGGTAAAGGCCTCGAGAGTCCATGAAGTAAGGTTCGTTTCTGAAGATTAGGTCTTTATCTTCTTTTGATTCAAAAGGAAAAGTATAATAGCCTTTTCCACAAAATCATATTGATATTTTCCCGGGGATTTTATCAGACCAGTTCCGCTCAACCCATCTTTGCACCGTTCTTGGTGAGGGCCATAATCCTGTGAATTGCCCAATAAGTCCTTTTTCAGCCAAAGATAGAGCTACCATGCGAGAAAGGGGTGGTGGCAGCTGAACTTCCTGGAGAATATCCAGTTTCTTTACAAATTTCGAAGTTGCAGGCTTAGGGCGGAGGGGGGGAAGGGATTTTACCAGATCTGAGAAGGCTTTCTCAGAATCCCCTTGGGAAAAATCTGGATGGGTCATGGCTGAGGCCGAGGCCCGGATCGATGTTGGTCAGGCCTTAGAGCCTCGAGGCCGAGGGTCGCGCGCAGGCGGTTTGGCAGTTCCAATGCTCCCTCGGCATGTCGCTGTTAGCCCCCGCCAAAATCTTCAGTTCCGACCCTGGTTTTAACCAAGAGGGAAGCATAACTAAATATCTCATTCCATCGCCTTCATTAACTCATGTATATTTTTTATCCTACAAAAAATGTTAATTATATTAAAAAAAATAATAGTTTAAACAAATATTGATACATTCATTTTACAAATTTTATTAAACATTTGAAGTACATACAAATATTATAACGTTAAAATATTTTATTAAAACTAAACCGGCAAAATGCCGAACCTTATTTAAGCATTATTAACTTTAAAACCTGATATTATAAAATAAAATATATTAAAAATAAATGCATTTTTGTTACTAAATAAACAATGACGGGTCACCCAAGGGAAGTAAGCATATGCCAGAATATGTTCACGAAAGTCCTGGAAGACTGGTGTAGGGTTTATATTGTTTCCCTTGTTGAAAAGTACGAAGCACCAAGATGCGACCACACTGGTTGGTTCGAAAACGCGTCGACAATAATCTTTCTAGTGATTCATGCCTGAGCTCTTTTTACAAATATGATGATCACAGACCTAATCTAATAATGTACGACCAGGTCCAAACTCACAATATAAAATGTCTATTTTTTGTATTTATTTTAATGAGTTATAATTACAATAAAAAAGTAAAAATTATAACATAAGTTACACAGTAAATTCTTCGTAGAATATTTCAAAGTTTAAATTGGAATAAACTGTGTTTCTCTCCAAAATATTAAAGTTACATGTTTAAACATGGTTTTCTCTGGGAATATTAAGCGTTTGAATTAAAAGTTAAACCTAGGTTTAATGTTTTTCTTTCTCACATATTGAGAGTTGAAATAGCTTAACCTACGTAATTTTTCTTAATATATTAAAGAATTTAAATTAAGAAAGAAGTAGATATTTATATTTTTTATAATTTTATTAAATCATAATAAATTATTTATTTTTATTTTTTTTATACTAATTAGCATAAAATTTAAAATATTTTTTAGTTTCCACTATAATATTAAGAGAATATTACTTAGTAAGAGTTGAGATGTTCCGACTTGACTTTATTGGAGTAGACTCTATCTTAATAGACTCCTACTCTTTGAGCCTTATCACAATGGACTAACATGTTCTTCTATGGAATTGAAACAATTTTCCCAACCACTTTGGCTAATCAAATTGTTGAGGAGAAGTAGATTCATTGCCTTATAAACAAAAGAATCTCATATAGCAATTTGATGTCTAGCTTGGTGATGACCTTAAAATTATAGTTTATTGATTTTATTTTTTTCGTCTCTAGTTGGTAACTAGAGTGGTTGGGAGGGAGTTCAATTCCAAGGGACATGTTCTACTTGTAAACTACTCCAATGTATTACTAATTCATGCACGAGTACATGGCCATATCAAAGAATACAAAAATGGTAGCTAATGCTACTGAGAACTACAAAGTAGTAGGGCCTATTTGCGTACAAGAATGAGAACTTTCTACTAGTCAACAAAAATTGCAAAACTAACATGTTTGGCTACATAGATCATCCCAAAGACATCCAAAATGACAACACATTTATAACGCATAAACACTATTTGTGGGAAAGGTGTTCACATTTGCCCAAATTAGTGTCATCCATAGGAGATACAATGACATTTAAGTTTGGAAGGAAAACAATAGAAAATTTCACTCAAGCGCTTAGAGAGGACTGACCTAATTGAAGCTAGTTGACATAAAATTAGATGTAATTGAGTTGCTGACATAGAGAAGCAAGTTCATATTCAATATTGTGCAATTTAAACCTATGCTCCACAAGAAACTCCATTACCATGGTTAAGGTGGAGATTGTCTAGCCATGATGGATTTGACATTGAAAAAGTTCTTGTTGCAATTGACCTATTTCCTCTGGTCATGCTTGTTGAATTACCTTCCCCGTGTCCTTCTAATCCATATCCAAAACATTGAAATAGAGAGAAGGGATTTTAATCCAAAAACAAAACTAGAAACTGCAACTGAGAATAGGCCTAAGAGCAAATACCCAAATTGCCTATCCTCCACACCAAACTATGAGCCCAACTACCAACTTTAACGTGACCATAGTAGGCTACCGAGGCTTCTCATAAATAAAAGGTGAGAACCAAATGAATATGAGAGCATAGTCAATATAAAAAAATGCACACACAATCGAACATAGTCGTGGAACATATATCTAATCATGAGATATACTCTTCTTTGACATGGGGAGCCTCAAATTAACATCCACGATAAGAAGGGAGGGAGACCAATTCTTTAGAGAGAAACTAAAAAATATTGGATCCTGCAACAAAGACGAATAATTAGAGAGGAGTAACCTAAAATTGAACCACAAACATGTAACTTGAGAGGAACAACCTATAATTGAAACAACATGACTAGAAGGGACTAGGATAACCAATCCAACATCTCCAACACATATATTATCATCTTCCAAATTGGTGGATATTGATTTATACTATTTTGCATACCATTAAGGAACAAACTAAAAACATTAATTGGTGCAATCATCATAGGGATAGAAGGACAAAGAACCATCAAACTTGTAGATTCCCACAAGGAACACTAAGGATGGAATTGCTCATTTCTCCCTTGCACTCCTAAGTAATCTCATTCCCACCACCTGTCATTATAACTAAACATCACCTCGAGTGCCCAAAGCTCGACTCCCCACAAATCCAAATCCACTAGCTTGTGCCAAAAGTGAATTGAATTCATCATGATCAAGTCATGTCTACACTCCCACCTATGCGCATTCATTGCAACTTCAATATCCTGATCATCCCACCATCTACAAAAATTAACACTCACTTACTTGAGCAACCACATCAATATAATGGACATAATGGCTAGCTATCCCTTGCCTCGCTGCATAAGGTAGCAACTGGAAATTGGAGGAAATGACTTCCCAAAACTACAACTGACATCCAAATCATCCTTGCAAAATACCCTTTTTTGGTCATGGTCTTATTCATGGGATAGGGTGATAGCTTATCTAATCTTTGATAAGCAATGATCCCCCCTCCATTCTAATAACCTTGTTTTCCATTTGATCTACCATGTGATTATTGTATTCGAGGATGTGAAAACAATTAAATGATGTAAACTAGCCAAGAAGAAACCTAATTTAGAGAAAAGATGAACATAGTTGCAAGTCCCTAAGACTAACATCTTTATGAAAATCTCTTATAATAATCTTTGAATCACCAACAACTATTATCCTTATAGTCCCTTTTGCTCAAGCTAAAAAGACAAGCTTACAAGAGACCTTATGCTTAAACTTAATTATTGAAGACCCACCTCTATCTCCAAACAAAACAAAATTCCATTAATCTTCCAAAACAAAAAAATAACCCCACACCTACTACTCCTAATTTCAAAATCCAATATATAAAATTATGTTATACAAATAAATAAAACACATTTTTTAATATTATTATTTTAAAAATTATAAATAATTAACTCCTTAACCTATTAAATTTTATTTAAAAACCATCTCTTTACGTCCTTATAGTAACAGTTTGTAATTAAGCATTTAATAATTCAAAACAAAAAAATAACCGCAACATTACGCTTATTTTAAAATCTTAATATATTTAAATTATGTTATACAAATAAATAAAGAGTTGTCTATAATGCGATTTTTTGGAGATTCCGGTGACGGAATCTGGCAGAAAAAATTGAGGTTAAATCTTGATTTGTTGCAGTTAAAATGGTTTTCTTAGTGCATATTTGGATTCAGCAACCTGAAAAACCCTAGGACGCTTTCATTGTGCAGAAACTAGCTATCAAACTTGCGATTCCAATAAATTGCTGCCGGATTTTGACCAGAAAAACCTACCGGAAAAGCTTTCAAAAAACAGCATTATAGACCACTGCAATAAATAACTTATTTTAAAATTATAAATAATAACATTCTTAACCTAAATTTTAATTTAAAAAACCATTTCTACTTAAACTCCTTATGGTACAGTTTGTCATTAACATTCAATAATTCCTTGAGAACGTGGAACAATGACATTTAATTCTCCGATAAAAAAGATAAGCATACAAGAAACTTTTCAAAACCACGTCTTTTTGGGAGCTGTTGAATTAAGTATAGGTTTGCTGATGTATTTTTTTAGACTTTGCAATTTTCATGCAGAAGTTTTATTATGTAACATTATAACATATTATTTTATATTAAATGTATATTTATTTTATATAATGATAAATGAATTTGTCTTTATAATGATTTTCTAAAAATTAATTTAATTCTATAACTTAAATAGTTTAAAATTTTCAACAAACATTTATAAATATACATTATTTATTAATGAAAAATATAATTTATATTTATTAGCAATTTAATTAATATATTATTATAAATATTTTTCTTTGATGATATTTTTAATTTATGTTTATGTTTTCTTCGTTTGTTAATTATTTTTTGTATTATTTTATATTAAATGCATATTTATTTTGTGTACTTCATAAATGATTCTTTTTACAATGAGACTAACTTAAATTAATTGGTTAAATTTTTTAATACAAAATTTTTGTATTATTTTTTATGAATGTACATTTACAAGAAACTTCTCAAAACTATGTTTATTTGGGAGTTGTTGAATTAAATATAGGTTTGCTAATGTATTTCTTAGATTTTGCAATCGTCACCTATAAATTTTCCTATGTAACATTTATTAATATTTTATATAAAATTTATTTATTTTATGTAATTAAGTTGTATTATTATACAAAAATATAATAAAATTTATTTTATGTAATTGATTAAAAGATTCATTTTTACCAATGACTGACTAACTTAATTAATTGGTTAAATTTTCCATACAACATTATATTAATATATATTATTCATATAATGATAAAATACATATTTTACAGTCATTGACTAACTTAAATTAATAAATTATTATAACATAATTTTTTTGATTTTGTTTTGTTTTGTTTTGTTTTGTTTTTTAATATTTAATTTAGTTTCAATAATTCACTGTTTTTCTTTGCAATATTAAATTGTATTATTTTATATTAATGTAATTTATTTTGTGTAATTGATAAATGACTCATTTTACAATGAGACTAACTTAAATTAATTGATTAAATTTTTTAATACAACATTTTTGTATTATTTTCTATGAAATATACATTTACAAGAATCTTTTCAAAACTATATCTTTTTGGGCCCTATTCAATTAAATATAAGTTTGCTAATGTATTTCTTAGGTTTTGCAACCTTCATCTAGAAGTTTTCCTAAATAACATTAAGTTGTATTATTTTATACTAAATGTATATTTATTTTATGTAATTAAGTTGTATAATTTTATACTAAATGTATATTTATTTTTGTAATTGATAAAAGATTCGTTTTACAATGAGACTAACTTAAATTAATTGGTTAAATTTTTTAATATAACATTTTGTATTATTTTCTATGAAATGTACATTTATTATACATGCTCATATGCATGTTTTATTGTAATAATTTATAGTTAAAATGATTTGACTTTCAATTAGTTTTGAATATTTTAAAAAGATTTTATAAAGTTTTGATAAAATAACTATTAAATTGAATATTTTGAAAATGAAAAATAATTTTAAATTTGTTTGAAAATTTGAAGTTTTATTTTCTTATTGGCTATGAAATGACTAATTTCATGGGGTTATAAACATATTTTGAAAAAAAAATTATATATGCCACCAACTGTCATAATAGTACACAAATCAAATATCAATATTTATATGAAATAATACACACATCAAATCTCAATTAATAAGTGTCATAATAGTACACAAATCAAATATCAATATTTATATGAAATAATACATACATCAAATCTCAATATTAATGAAAAATTCATTATTTATAAAAAAACAAAAATAAAAATAAAAATTATATTTGCCACCAAGTGTCATAATAGTACACATCAAATCTCAATATTTACGAAAATTTCATTATTTATGAAAATTTCATTTCTAAGTGAGTGTGTCGAACTAATATTTGACTTTTAGTTAATGAGTAACTTTTGAAAATGTCATATACACACTAACCATAACATTGAATTACCAAGCGAATTACTAGGCACTAGGGAAAACAATGTTGTTTTCTTACTCTGTAGAAATTTCATATGGTACAAAATTAGGTAATTCACATTTGTTTACACTATGCCATTATAATTTTTTGTAAATATATATGAAATATTTCTGATTTTAAATCTTGTTTGCCATACTTTATAAAGTTTAAGTTTTTGGAGTTCTATTCCAACACAACCTTGCTAATCGATCATACCTCACCCTAGTTACTGGCATGGTTAGGGTTTGGAAACTTTGAGAGGCTTACATCTGCCCTCCACTTGGCATGTCCTTGACTCAGGATGGGGTTTGCACCTACGATCCAACGTTTAGCTCGCCTATTAGATGGTGGAGATCTCAACAAGGGTTTTCTTGGCAACTACCCATTCCTATTGTGGTCGTGACAGAGTTGTTTCGATGGTTCGGAGGGTTTCAAGACTATCATATTGTAGGGTGTTTTTCCTTTGAACCCCAGGTAAATTTACATCGACCGCCATTGTTTCATAATGATTTTGTAATGTGTATTATTGTTGATTAAGAGTGGAAGTTTTATTACTGGAATTTGAGAACTTAATTCTATTCTTTTATGTTACGCTAAGCCTCGGTGGTTTTTCCTGCATTAAGAGGCATAGGGCTAGTTTGGGAAGCAACCATGGTTATTACGCAGGGTTTGTAGGTAAAACCATAACGCCTGATCTATTACACATAGGTATGCGTTGTTTGTTTTTGGGAACATATTTCATACTCCTTACAGTAATCGTTCTATCTTCCTTTGGCTACAGGTGAGATTTGTAACTCAGTCTCAACTAATAAATTGGCTGAGCATTCTTCCCTTTCAGGCACTCCTTAACAAAATTCCTTCTTCAAGTTGCTTCCAGATATTGTCCATGTTAACTTTTTTACTTTGTTCTAGGTCCTTCTTTCTGGGTAATGTTTTATTCTCCCATATGTATATAACCTTTCGACTCTCTATCGAGGATTTCGACTTGGGTTACTGCAGATTGAGCTTAATTATATTATTCCTGAGCTTGTTGTTTGTCTTTACTATCTGCAAAGGGATGGACCACGTCCCTATATGATTTTGATCTAATTGCTTCATAGGTTGTTGTTTTTCGGTAATTTATAATTTATGGGTTATTACGCCCATCAAACCCTTAATGGGTGCTGTATTTTGATGCCTTTTCTGCAGAATTACAGTATTTATGGTTTCATAATTAAAATTACAACTATGTCTCTGTATTCTTCAGTTGTTAGGATATATAATGTATACGCTGAAGTGTCTCTTTAGTTTATGAATGTAAGCCCTGTGAAAAGGTTTGGTAATGGTATTGTTTGCTCACTATTATAGTTTTCAATCTAGTTTTTCTTTCCACTGCTTTAACGATATCATTTCATTCTGGTTAACCCTTGAAGTTACACGGGTTTTTGAATTGCTGGAACTTATTTTCAGAAATTTAGTTAAAATGAAATTATGGATGATGTAATTTAATGTATTTTGCTTTAAGGTTAATATAACCCCTTTTACTCCTAGTATCAGATGATGAGAAATGTTATCGTTATTTAAATCTATTTAGGTTACATTATCTTTCCGGATTTTGGTTTCTAACTTTCGCAGAACCCTTATATATTTCACAATAACTTAATGTTTTTATTACATAATGAATTCATTACTTAAGGACTAAATATGGTTGTTGTTTCTAATGGTTTACTCAATATGATTATTTTCTTTGCATACTAGTTACCATATAGGTCATTTTATTAAATTGGAAATTTCATTTTATTATTCACACCGAGCCAGGTATTACAATATCAAACTTGGTTTCCTGTAGCAAGATGTTCTACCCTTTTTTCTTTTCGTAGCCTTTTTCTAGGTTTACAATTGATAAATGCAATTGAATAGACACAACCTTAACCAGAAAGCTCATTAACAAAATGTTAAATATTCTATAAAATTCACACACTCAGATTTATATTAAATTTCTATAAAATATGGATACTTATCTGCTATCTACACCAGTCAACACAGAAATCTGGCTCCACCTTGCAGAAACAATGCTGGTTTCCTCCCAACCACGAGATCAGTCTCACACTGAATCTCCCCCCATGTTATTCTCACATGCAGGGGAGTCTGTAACAGTTTTCAACTAATTTCGTTGTGACTATTTAGTCCTAACCAGACTCAGTTTAGTTTAGCCTATATAAGTCTGTACGACTCTTCAGCACAGACCATCTGTTTTACAGTTTCCTCCTTCTTCTTTTCTCATTACCTCAGGTACCTCATACCCTTTTGGTTTTCTCTTTTTGAGAATTAATCCTCAAGGAGAAGTTATGGGTAGGTAGCTGCCTGACCATAACTGTTTACCCAACTTGACATGTGAGATATCACTGGCATTCTTTCTAAGGTATCCCAATTTCTGCACAGCTTAATAATATAATTATTATCAAACAAATTTAAATATTTTAATTGTCAATTTGCCTTCCTAGGTCTAACAATAGTATCATGTTTTGTTTTTACTGTGGTAATTAATATTTATAATTACCAGGAGACATCACATCTCTCCTCCCTTAGATTAAACATCATCTCGATGTTTATGCATTGCCAAATAGTCTTGGGTATGCTTCCTCATAATTTTTTCATCTTCCCAGGTAGCCTCTTCTGGGCTAAAGTGTTGCCATTGCACTTTAACCTGGGTGTTAACTCGCTTCCACAATGTTACTTCTCTCCAATTGAGTATAAGTAGGGGCTCAACCAAGAATTCGTTTTCCGGCCCGACCTACATATACAATCATTGAGAATATGTCAATTTCCTCTTTAACCTTTTAACAATAGCAATATATAAACATAATATTCTTATGGTTGCATAATTTACCTATATATCTTATCAACTGATGTTATGGCTAGGATCATATATGGATTTTTTTAACACAGAAACATGAAAGACATTATGCACACGTATGTGGCTAGGAAAGGCTAGATGATAAGCTACATGTCCAATTCAAGCCAAAACTTGAAAAGGACCACAGAATCAGGGTGCTAGCTTGGCACAACCTCCCCATTGCAAAGTAATTTTCTTGGGTCACACTCATACATATACGTGGTCTCCAACATGGAATTCTTGGAAATTCCGCTTCCTGTCAGCATAGGTTTTTTGCCTGTCTTGAGAACTTTTCATATTCATTCTCACTTTTCTCACTACATCTTCCATTTCCTTTAACATATCAAACCCCAACATCAATTTAGCTTCGGGGCCTCCCCAGTTCAAGGGTGTTCTACACCTGCGACCTTATAAAACTTTGAACGGGCTCATCCGCAAGGATGCGTGATAACTGCTATTGTAAGAAAATTCTATTAAGTGTATGTAATCTTACCACTTAGATGGCTGCCACATCACATACATTCTTAGCGTATCTCCAATTACTTGATTCACTCGTTCAGTATGTCCATCCATCCGAGGATGATAGGATGTGCTAAAATGTATATGTATGCCTAAGCCTTCAGGCAATGCTTTTGAGAATGCAAATGTAAATTTCACATCCCTATCCGAGATTATTACCTTTGGTATTCTGTGCAATCTAAAAATATCTTTCATAAATATGTGAGCAATGTGAACAGTTTTAAAAGTAGACTCTACTTGAATAAAATGAGCATATTTTCTCAACTTATCTATTACTACCATTATTGAATCATTCTGCCTTTTAGTCTTAGGTAGGCCTGTAATAAAATCAATTGTAATGGTCTCCCACTTCCATTATGGAATAGGCAGTGGGTGAAGCAGCCCAGCTAGATGCTGGTGTTCTTCTTCCACTTGTTGACATTCCAAACAATGTGCTAGGTAATCTGCCACTTCCTTTTTCATGTCTAGCCAAAAGTATTATTTTCTTAATGCAGTGATTAGTTTTTGATAGTCAGGGTAAGTTGCATAAGAACTTTTATGGTATTCATCTAAAATTAATTTTTTGACATTTTTATGATTGGGAACATACATCTTACCTCCATAAATCAACATTTCTTCTTGATTTACCTCATATCGTAATTATTTTTCGCTGTTGTTTGGATTTTGGGCTTGCTACCATATAAATATGTATTCAATATCCCTTTGGGCAGCTTCTTTAATCTGCTTCTTAAAAGCGGTTTGGAATTCACTAAAATAAATTTCATAGACACAGTTTAACTTCCGACTTAAAGCATCTGCTACACAGTTTTCCTTTCCTTTTAAATGTTTATTTTCAAAATCAAACTCACTCAGGAAGGGAACCCAACGTGCCTGTCTAGCATTCAAAGTAGGCTACCTGAAATAGTTAGTTAAGTTATGATGATCTTTCATTAACAAAAATATCTTACCCAATAAATAATGTCGCCACATCTTTAATGCGTGTATCACCGCAATTAACTCCAAGTCATAGGTGGCATATTTTTTCTCATGCTCCTTTAGGATTTGAGACTCATAAGCTAGAACTTTGTCTTCTTGCATTAATACACCCCCTACGCCTTCCTTACAAGCATCAGTGTAGACAACAAATTCTTTGTCTGGGTCTGCAATGCTTAAAATAGGAGCGGTGGTAAGCAAATGTTTTACTCGGTTAAAACTATTTTGACATTCAGTTGTCCACTTGAAGGTTCTCCCCTTTTTTTGTAAGGAGGTAATGGGATATGCCACTTTGGTGAATCCTTCAACAAACCTTTTGTAATATTGCACCAGTCCCATAAATTATCTTTTGTCAGCCACGTTCTTTGGAACTAGCCATTCCATTATGGTTTTTATTTTCTCTAGATCTACAACAATTCCATCCTTAGTAATGATATGTCCTACATACTGAATTTTCTCTTTAAATAAATCACGTTTACTATACTTTGCGTACAACTGATGTTCCCTTAAGGTTTGTAAAACAATTCGTAAATGCTCCTTATGCTCTTCCATGTTTCGGGAATACATTGGTATATCATCAATAAAGATCAATACAAACTTATACAAATATTGATGAAAGACATTGTTCATAAGACACATAAAATTCGATGGGGCGTTAGTCAGCCCAAAGGGTAACACAATGAATTCATAATGTCCATAGCGAGTCCTAAAGGTTGTTTTGGCTATGCCTTCTTCTTTTATTCTTATTTGTTGGTATCCTGAACGAAGACCAATCTTAGTGAATATTGTAACCCCTTTACTTGATCAAAAAACTCATCAATATGAGGTAAGGGGTACTTATTCTTCACTGTCAACTTATTTAACTGTCGGTAATCAATACACAAACGTAAGGTTCCGTCCTTCTTCTTCAAGAAGAGTACAAGAGCTCCCCAAGGTGACATGCTTGAGTGAATGTACTTTTTATCTAATAATTCTTGTAATTACATTTTAAGTTCTGTTAATTCTGGCACACTCATACGGTAAGGTGCTCAAGATACCAGTGCAAATCCAGGGACTAGCTCGATGGTAAAATATATATCTCGTTTTGGAGGCAATCCAAGAATATCTTCAGGAAATACATTAGGGAAATTTTGTACTACACGTAGATTTTCCAAGGTGGCATATTTTTCTTTTGAGTTTGAGTACCTACTTGCATGGCATAAATTTGACACCCCTTCCGAATACATTTTTCCAGCTGAGAAGCGGTTATTGGTCTTAATTTCGGGGGTCTTTCTACTCCTTGAATTTCCTATGTGATTCCTTTTTCATTCAAATAATTAATGGTTTTGTCTTTACAATTGATGAGGGACCAATATCTCTCCATCCAATCCATGGGACAGCTGTTAACCTTAGCTAACACCGTTCTTTCTGCTCCTGTGTCCAGTTGCACCAACCATGGATTTTTACATTTAACTGTTTGCAAACAACATTGTTCTACCACTTTGGGGCTTATAACTCAAATTAGCCTCTGGATCAATCAAAATAGATACAGTTCAGTCAAAAATCTTACCTTCAAATTCTACCATCATCGGTTGGTACTTAGCATAATGGTCTTCTAGAGCAACATTAATTTTGGGTAAACTTCTTGCCACTTCTTCGACGGTTGATGCTTCTTGGATCTGTGCAACTTGATCAGTCCCCTTACGATACTAACAGTTCTTAACATAATGTGGCCCCCCACATCCCCAACATTGTACTAGAGGTTTAGTTGCTAGTTCCACTTCAATTTTGTTTGATTTCTCATTGGGTTTGGATTCATTTGGCAATCTAGACCTTTGCTGGGTTTTATTGGCATTTCTATTTTTCTGACTTTTGTAAGGCCCTTTAACATTTGTGGATTTATTTCCTTTAATACCTTGTGAAAACTTATATCCTTTCCTTTTATTCCACCTCATTCCTCCATCTCTCTTTTTCTTGATTTGTTGATAACATATATGTGCCTTCCTTATAACTTCATCCATAGTTTTTGGGTTGTCAAACTCTAAATGCTCTTTCATGAATATAGATAGACTGCTAGAACTTTTTCCTTTTCCTCGCGTATATAAGGGACGTATTGTAAAAAAAGCTGTAAATTTTGTTATAAACTCGTCCATAGTCAGTTGCCTTAGCCGAAGGTCATGAAATTACTTTGCTTTTTCATCATAAAATCTTTCAGTTAAATACTTGTCCTTGAAGAACTTTTGAAATTTCTCCTAGGTTACATTCTATTCATTAATTCCACGTACTATTTTCACTTCCTCCCACCATAAGGTGGCCATTCCTTGCAGTTGATCGATTGCTAAGCGAGCCTTAAGATTATGATCATATTCATATAATTGAAATTACTTATTCATGTTGATAAGTGAGGCTTTAGCAACCTCCTCTTGCTCACCGTCAAAGTTTGGAGGCTTTATCTTCTTAAATTCTCCCTGCAACTCAATTTTCTGTCGTTTATGTTTTTTATGGTCTAATAGATTATCTAATTCTTCATCCTGATTTTCTTTGCCATCCTGTGATTCCAGATTTTCATTCCTTAGCTCTTGATTACCCATCATATTATCATGCTCTAGACTGGGGATGCGTTGTCGTTGGTTTTGCCTATCAGATAAAATTTTCATAATATTTTCTTGTTCCTGCATCAACCTCTCATTGTCAGCTCATAATCTGGCCATTTCATTCTTCAACTCTTCAACTATTTCCAATATAGCAACATTGGTGGTGCATGAATCTTCTCCCAATTGTACCCACATTTTCATGTTAGTTTCCAGAATGGGTGCTGAACCTGATCCCGTCACATGCCTTATTGGTGTGAATCCATCTCTCCTCATTATGACTTCCGCTCTTTTTCTCTCTCTCTCTCTGAACATCACAATTGTCGTTATTCATTTGTCACCCAGAGGCCACATTTTTGGAACTTGGCTCTGATAACACTTGTCATAAACACACTAACCATAACATTGAATTACTAGGCGAATTACTAGGCACTAGGGAAAACAATGTTGACTTCTTACTATGTAGAAGTTTCATATGGTACAAAATCAAGTAATTCACCTTTTGTTTATGCTATGCCATTATATTTTTTTGTAAATATATGAAATATTTCCGATTTTAAATCTTGTTTGTCATACTTTATAAAGTTTAAGCTTTTGGAGTCTTGTTCCAACACAACCTTGCTAATTGATCATACCTCACCCTATTTACTGGTGTGGTTAGGGTTTGGAAACTTTGAGAGACTTACATATGTCCTCCACTTGACGCATCCTTGACTCGGGATGGGGTTTGCATCTACAGTCCAGGGTTTAGCTCGCCTATCGGAGATCTCAACGAGGGTTTTCTTGGCAACTACCCTATTCTTGAAGTGGTCGCGACTCAATTGTTTCGATGGTCTGGAGGGTTTTAGGACTATCATGTTGCAGAGTGTTTTTCCTTTGAACCCTAGGTAAATTTACATCGACCGTCATTGTTGCATAATGATTTTGTAATGCGTATTATTGCTGATTAAGAGTGGAAGTTTTATTGCTGAAATATGAGAATTTAATTCTGTTATTTTATTTTACGCTGAGCCTCGATGGTTTTTCCTCCATTTAGAGGCATATGTCTAGTTTGGGAAGTAGCCATGATTATTACGCGGGGTTTTCACGTAAAACCCTAACCCCTGCTCTATTACACACATGTATGCATTGTTTGTTTTTGGGAACATCTTTCATACTCCTTACAGTAATCATTCTGTCTTCCTTTAGCTACAGGTGAGATTTGTAACTCATTCTCAACTAGTAAATTGGTTGAGAATTCTTCCATTTCAAGCACTCAACATAATTCCTTCATTGAGTTGCTTCCAGGTGTTGTCCAAGTTAACTTTTGAGTTCAGTCTAGGTCCTTTCCGGGTAATGTTTTATATTGCCATATGCATATAACCATTCAAATCTCTATCGAGGATTTCAACCTAGGTTACTACAGAGATTGAACTTAGTTGTATCATTCCCGAGTTTGCTGTTTGTGTTTACTATCTGCAAAGGGATGGACCGCCTCCCTACAAGATTTTGATCTAATTTATTCACAGGTCGTTTTTTTTTTTTTGTAATTTATAATTTCTGGGTTATTATGCCCATCAAACCCTTAATGGATGTTGTGTTTTGATGCCTTTTCTATAGACTTACAATATTTATGGTTTGATAATTAAAGTTACAACTATGTCTCTGTATTCTTTAACTGTTTTGACATATAATGTATACGTTGAAGTGTCTCTTTAGTTTATGAATGTAAGCCCTGTGAAAAGGTTCGATAATGGTATTGTTTGCTCACTATTATAGTTTTCAATCTAGTATTTCTTTCCACTGCTTTAACGATATTGTTTCATTATGGTTAACAGTTGAAGTTACACGGGTTTTTGAATTACTATTACTTATTTTCAGAAATTTAGTTAAAATGAAAATATGGATCATGCAATTTAATGTATTTTTCTTTAACATTACTACAACCCTTGTTACTCTTGCTGTCAGATACTGAGAATGTTATCATTATTTAAATATGTTTAGGTTACATTATCTTTCTGGATTTTGGTTTCTCACTTTCTTAGAACCCTTATATATTTCACAGTAACTTAATGTTCTTATTACATAACAAATTCATTACTTAAGGACCAAACAAGGTTGTTATTTCTAATGGTTTACTCAATCTGATTATTTTCTTTGCATACTAGTTACCATATAAGTCATTTTCTTAAATTACATTTTTCATTTTATTATTCACACTTGGCCAAGTATTACAATATCAAACTCAGTATTTCTTGTAGCAAGGTGTTCTACCCTTTTTTCTTTTCCTAGCCTTTTTTTGGGTTTACAACTGACAAATGCACTTGAATAAACACATCCATAACTAGAAAGCTCATTAAAAAACTGTTAAATATTCTATAAAATTCACACACTCATATTTATACTGAATTTCTATAAAAATATAGATACTTATATGCTATTTGCACTAGTCAATGCAGAAATATGGCTCCACCTTGCAGAAACAATGTTGGTTTCCTCCCAACCACGAGATAAGTCTAAGACTAAATCTCCCCCCGTGCTATTATCACATGCAGGGGATTCTGTAACAGTTTTCAGCTAATTTCGCTATGACTATCTGGTCCTAATTAGACTTAATCTAGTTTAGCATGTATAAGTTTGTCTGACTCTTTAACACGAACCATTTGTTTTACAATTTCCTCCTTCTTCTTTTCTCGTTACCTTAGGTACCTCATACCCTTTTGGTTTTCTCTTTTTGAGAATTAATCCTCAAGGAGAAGTTATGGGCAAGTAACCGCCTGACCATAACTATCTACCCAACCTCGCATGTGATATATAACTGACATTCTTTCCAAGGTGTCTCGATTTCTGCACAACTTAATAATATAATTATTATCAAATAAATTTATATATTTTAATCGTCACTTGACATTTCTAGGTCTAACAATAGTATCATGTTTTGTTTTCACTGTGGTAATTAATATTTATAATTACCAATAGACATCACATAAAATAATTTACAAAGTTTGCTTAAGTTTTTGAAAATTCTTACAATCACATTTTTTATTTTATGATATTATGTTTTGGTGTATATATTATTATAATATATATATATATATATATATATATATATATAATATATATATATATATACACTTTTGGTATTTTAAATTGTGAATTTACTTATATAATAGATTCACTTTTATATTTAACATAAACAATCTACTTGATATAAAAAGCATATACAATTATTATGTCACTACTTGAATAAAATATTCCTGAGTTATAATGTGAAATTTTTAACGAAATCTCTTTTAAGCCTTACATCCCCTCCATTATAAATTTTTATAGCTCTTTGATATGCCCCTAAGTCAACATGCCTTTTCAAAATTAGTTATGTGTTCCTTAAATATTATATAATGTTTTTTTTCAAACATTTTTACTTACCTTTAATAACTAGCTTGATTTTATGATATTAAATATTTTTCTTTCAAACATTTTTACCTACCTTTAATAGATAGCTTGATTTTATAGGCAACTTGTTTAGGAGTCATATATGGCCTTGACTAAGCAGAAACACTGCATATTACACTTGTTTTATATAGTGATAAAAGACACATTTTACAATGAGTAGTAACTTAAATTAATAAATTTACTATAATGTAATGTTTTCTTCATTATAGAGATATTTTGTGAGATAGGTTCAAAATCATAGTGATATTATTTATTTTTATCAAATGTTCTTTTTTATATTTTTAATATCTATAACCCCTCTCCTCGCTCCACATCCACTTTCCATACTTATAACTCTCCAAACCCACATCCACTCTCTAATACCTGTAATATACTGACTATATTTTTCACAATTTTAAAATCCCCTTTATAATTGAATGTAATAAGATATTGGTCAACAAGGTGAAGCCCTCTTGCCCTTCAAGCATTCATGGTTTATGATGACTGGAGGTGCTTATTTTTTTTCTACAATGTGTTTTGATTTTCATCGATTATTTTCCAAAGACAAGTCATATAGAATGGCCTACACTAGGTTAAGTACTTCCTTCTTCCAATCTTCTCACAACTTGAGTAGGAAAAGACTCCATGACCAAGATCTTGCCTCATTTAGTAGGTCCATCAAGGATCACAAATCTATGGATATCATTGACCTCACACGCACAAACACTTTTTCATGACATTGAACGTTAAGAGCTTTTATCCAATGTACCATGATTCCCATGTTTTTTTTCATGAATCGCCTTGATGTCTTCCATTTTGATGAATTGGATATTCCTTTTGTTCAAATTTTCTTATCTTAGCCTATGTCTTTTTGCTCCCATGGAATCCTTGGAGTTGTGACTACACTCCCTATATCATCTACTATATTCTACTCACTTATTGTTAACAAAAAATGGTACTTTTGATATTACAAGGTTGTAACCAAATCCTCTAATAGTTTAAGAGAAAGAGTAAAAGGAAAAATTGTGATAATGAAAACTTTTAGTAAGCAGTTTGTTTTCCTTGTTGAAGTGCCCAACGTTTCGAGTTAACACTTCACCCATCTTCATCTCCTCTTACATAATACCTTACATAATACCTTATATATAAACTAATCACTATACAAAAGCTCCTTCATACTTTTCTTAAATAAAAATAAAAAAATAACCTTACATCTATCACTCACTCTATTTATATATATTTATTTTTATATATTTTCCATTAATTACTTTTTTATTATTCCTCGCATCTATCAGTTACCCTATTATATTCATTTCAATCCTATGTTAATGTATGCATAAATAAAAAAATAATATTCATACTAATTTCTCATTCCAACTTTTCTCTTTACCTATTTCCTTTTTTTCCTTTTTCCAAATTTAATTAGTTTTATATTCATCTCTTACGTTTCTATAGTTATTTTCGTTGTACTCCCAACCCACGATCCATGTGATCCCCTTTAACTCAATTCAATCCATCATTTTCACAAAAGATTCATCGTAGCTACTTGGTTATAGGGACGTCGTTGGGATGATGACACAACACTAGTGTCTCAAGGAGGCACGCCATAGTGATATTTAATTTTGTAATTTGTTAGTGATTATTAAGTATTGTAACTAATTTTCTTAGTTAGAGTTAATAGAAATAATGTGATTGAATATTATATATTTTTATTTTGTTGTGTAGTGTTTTCAATTATACATGTAGATATAGGAATTTTAGTTGTAGTTTTGATCAATTAAACAATTTGAAGTTGTTGGACTCTAGAAGTTGTTTACCATGATTTAAGAATTTTAACATCATATTAAAAGATTTGAAATCATCTAAGTATCTATGTTTGGAGAATGTTGTTTCTCGTGGGGAGTTTTTAGTGGATTTTAATGGTTATGATACTTCAGCATTGGATTGAAGCTAGTATAGGCTTACAAAAGGTTTAGGGTTTAAGTTAGGTTGTTGGGTCAAATGTGCGGGTAATGTTAATGATTAGAAGGTTATTTTTGGTTCGTGATAGGTGATTTGCATCTAGGATAGGTTGTAAATATGATTTCTTTTTTGGTTGATCTATTTGTTGAAGTGTGATTTTAGGATTTGCAATAATGAGCATCTTGGTCTCCAAGACTGTGGAAGGTTAGAAAGTGCTTCAAACTATAGATCTAGGAAGCACACACTACAAATTCTATTAGAGGAGGTTGATCTATGCTTCCTAGTTGAGAAGAAGTTTACACTCGCTATAAATCCACTAAACATACCAAGAAATTGACAAAGTGATGCAACTCATCCTTCATTTGGTGAAGGACCATTTGATCCTTCACATTCTAGAGAAGAATACAACAAAGGAGATGTATGATGCTTCAATAACTCTATAATAGAGTGTGATTGTCTCTTGTAACACATTGTTAAAGAACAAGCTCATTGCAACAAGCATAAGTTTTATAGAGATAGTGGCTAACTACTTAATGAACAACATTGAGTTGAGAGATCAACTTGATACTATAGGATAAAACATTGATAATGAATGTTTGGTTCTTGTATCACAAAATGAGTTCTCTTCATCTTGGGAAATGTTTGTTCATGGTTTCTTTGTTCATGAGATACATCCTAACTTTGAGAATCTTTAAGATTCTTTTCATTAAAGAGGAGACTAGAATAGAGACTTCTTTAGGAAAAGTGTAGGTGAAACAAAACGCGATCCTTATTGGGAAGATGAGAAGAGAAGTAAAGAATGGAGGACCTAGAGCAGGGGGGGGGGTCAAAAGAGAAAGGAAGATGAAACATATTATGTAGAGAAAGGGAAGAAATACTTAAGTCATGTGAAGTGTTTCAACTATCAAAAGATAGGCCACCATGCATCTTAGTGTCCTTGGAAGAATAAACCAAGAAGTTGCAGTTGCAGTTTTCAAGGAATGTAAAAGATTCAATTGCAGATGATGACTTAACATCCAAATTTGAGAAATATTTATCCATGGTATTATGCTTTTCCAATAACATTATTTCTGGTGTGGGGTGTTATTTAGGAAATGGAGCATCTAGACACGACCTTCAACAAGAGGTGATGTAGTTGAATTTAAGAATAAGAAGATAACAGATAGGTGGAGTTGGAAAATGATGCCCAATTGTGTAGTTACTAGATTGGGCTTTGTTTCTTTATGCAAGCCTTTACGGGATTGATGGGCCTAGGTATTCCAACAATAACCAATGTTACAAAATCCTAAGGATAAGATATCAATTCAGATGTGTAATGCTTTTAATGCGCTAAGCAATGTATGTGCAACCACAAGGTCTTAACTTGCTAAGATGTAATCTATTCTCCTATGAATTATATGTAACTAAATAATTCATCGTAATGAAAACCAACACAATTAATTGTTGCACACTTAGTGAAGGAAAACTAATCTACAATAACCCATTCAAAATTATAATACCTATATCCCTGTCTCTTCTTGCAAATTGTTAGAAATCAAAGAGGAGTGGTATTATTCCTAGTAAGGTTGGGAACTAGTGGAATGATGTAAGTAAGATAAATGACTAATGTCCAGACTTTAAGATTTGAAGATAAGCACATAAGTAATCATGGAATTCACAAGGATTTGTAAATCTCATCACCCATGGTGTTGATCATTGTAACCAAAAGAAATAAAATAACATGAAATGTGCCAAAATGAAATGTTGGTAAGAAATATACAATCATAGAAATAAAATGAAATAACAAACAAATTAATGAATGACTAGAAGGGATTCAACCATTTATTGTTGTTGGAAACTAGATCACTATTGAGAGGGGGGAGGGGGGGTGAATTAGTAGTGATGACACTTATAAAAATTTTCTCCAATAATTTAATCTTCAAGCATGCATAAATTGAAACACAAAACCATAGATCAGAGCATCAAACTAAACATGCAGTCATAAAATCAATCAACACAATAAACACAAGTGTTTCTAGTGGAAAAACCTTCCCAGGCAAAAAACCACCCTGCTGTTGCTGCATTGCTCAAATTCTATTATGTCAAATAATTCCTTACATAGAGTTACACAATGGCTACTATAAAATAGAGATTGTTTCTCATGCAAATCTATGGAATACCATCCGCCGAAGGCCACCACGATTAACGATCCTCACTTAGTTGCTCCTGAACTATCAATCAACTCTACAAACTCTGATCCGCTGGACACCACCATGACCAACGAGCCTCACCAAGTTTTTTCCGAACCATCCAACCACCATTGGATTTGAGAAATCTGCTCACTAATATTGATTTCACCATAGTCACCCAACTCTTATCCTCTATGTAGTTCTCATTTCATATATTTTCACACCGGGACTGAGAACTGCTCAACATGAGCACTACAACAACACCATTGCTATGAATCAAAGGCTATGAAGAATAACATAGGAGAAAACAATCTCCAAATACTCCACTAGATGCCACAAAATCTCACCAATAACGTCTCTAATCTACAACTCATCACCTCACTCTGAATAAATGTGATGGATGAAACATACTTCAGCTCATTGCTGCTATTGCTGCAAACTAATTCAGAAAATTAGCATAACCAACTCACACATCTTACAGGCTCTTCTCCAAGCTCACACTCACTCCACATACACAACTCAATCAACCATACTCATAATGAGGTTCCTCCAATATGTAGATGAACTCAAGTGATAAACTCAATAATTACTAAGAACTACTGGGCATCACAACTTTGTTCATATGCTTGATTTGATCCGGATTCATCTCATTGACTCAATCAACCACTAACTCCACTTGCCTTTTTAATCTTTTCAACATTGATCAGCTTCTGGAGGCCCCACGAACTTTTTTTACCATAAAATGAAAATTTCCAATCAAAGATGTTTCCACAACATACAAATTAACTAATCAACGTGAGGAATGCAGAGAAAAACCCGTGAAATCCCTCAGTCACTCCCATAGGCCCGTCTCCATGTGACTGGAGATTTTCAACCGCTTTGATGCGCCTGTCGCCATGCGACTGAGGCTAAAGCTAAGGAAAAACATGAATCCTTTAGCCCAGAACCTATGCCACCTAATGGATCATCTTCTTTAGCTTTTGAACACTCCTCCAAGATGTTATCCTCCACAATGCCCTAGACTGATAGGAATTGACGGAGGTAACCACAAACCAAGCTTTTAGTTTAGTAGCTAGCCCTACCAAACCAGAGAGGGCTCTCTCTATGAGATCACAGCGAAAGAATTGGCTGGAATATAAAAGGATTTATGTTATATATGCTAGATTTAGGTAGGTTTTTAAAATTTAAGGTTTTGATGCTAGACAAGGGATGAAAACTAGGTAACTAGGTCAAAGGATCAAAAGGGTAACATCAACAAAGATATAAAGGAGCAAGGTAGCAATAGTTTTGTGATGGATTAAGGTTTGTTAGTGTAGTGTAGTATTTAGAAGAAACAAGAGGTATTAATGAGCATGTACATCATGAATTCATTAAGCAAGAAAGAAAATAACACATAATGATATTCCCATCAAAACAAAGATTTTTGCAAATAATTCTGCTTATAAACTTTAAGGAAAACCACTAAAGAACCGATGAATGGAAAGAGAAGATGAATATATTTCATATAAAACTATAACAGAGAAAATACAACATCACAAACTCACTGCACATGAATTCCTAGATAATAATTGTAGCTACTCCTTTGATTTACTGAAAATGCTCAAGCACAAGCTACAAGAGTTCTCTCTCAAATGTCCAACCCTTCTCTCTGACTGAGAAAATGATACATATAGACCAAAATAAAAAGTTTCCCCACCCTCAGCAGTCGACTCCATGAGTGGTAGAACAATTCCCAGGAATATCTCAACCAATAACTGAGACTGAGAAGGTTGAATACAAACTCTTTATTTAGACTATGACTTGAGTTTTTCCTCTTTAATGAGGCCTAAGTTTACATAAAAAACAACTTAACAAAACTAATTACCCACTATAACATCATATTTACATTAGGATTAATCAATTACATCATTTACAAAGGTAAAATGTCAAACTAGGTCAAATTGATGAAGAAAATTAGCCTCCTGGAAAAAGCGTAGTGAATCTAGAAAAAGCGCAAAGTAGCTGAAGAAAAGCACAATGTGTGATTGCAGGCCACTTTTGGAGGTCTTCCTAAAATCCAAATTGAGCTCATGATAGCTCATTGGAAATATTTTTCTATCTAGTTGTCCATAGAGTCCTCAAGCACTAAAAATAATGAAGTATAACTCCTCAAAAGTGACTTCTCCCAAGAATGGTTAAAAAGTGTAGTGTGGCCTCCAAAAACAAGGCAAAAAGGTGTTTTTTGGCCATTTTCACCTTGTAAAATTTGATAACTTGGGCTGCCAGGTGTCCAAATTTGATGTATGGGTCAAAATCTATTCAACCCTGTAGAGTTTTTTTCATTTGGAACTCTCCAGAAAAAGCGTAGCATGGTGCACGCTATGCTTTTGGTAGGGTGACTGTGCCAAAATATGCAAAAACTCTCAAAAAACAAAAATTTCTCTAAACTCTTCAAATTTTGTATATGAGGTCACCAAGTTCTATGCTATGCTATGAAGGTAGAATTAGCAAGAAAATCTAACTTACCCTTCTCCTTTTGACTGATTAGGGTTTTGCTTAGCCTTGCTTTCATTTGTTTGACCTTTTCTCTCAAAGTCAAGTTCCTTGTGTAATAATGGGAAGCCATGTGTTTTTGTAGCCTCTTGTTTCTGTTAGCCCTTCTAAGAAGCTTCTCTAAATGATCATTGACTTTTCCTAGCCAATATTCCTTGTCTTCATTGATTTCCCTGTCAATAAGCTCATTTGCCATGATTTGCTTTCTTTGTTGTTGAAGTGCCCTTTTAAGGCATTTTGTCTTTAATTTTTGTCTTGTCACTTGGTCTTAATTTTCAATCGAGTCCTAAGATTCTATCACTTATTTACCTTTAGTATCCTTTTGCAAGTTCATAATGTGCTTCTCTTGAAGCATTTTATCAACTTTCAGCTGAATGTTTTCCTGTTGTAGGCATGCTATCAAAGCATTTGCCTCTGTCAATTTGTCCTGCAACCTTTCAAGTTCATTTTACTTGTCCACTGTAGGCTGCTCAACTATCCTAGGCTCCTCATTAGCCTTCAAAGTAGTCTCATCAACATCAAGATGAAAAGGGTCATCATCTCAGAAAAGTGTCTCGTGATGAAAATGTGATCCTTGTTGTGCTGATGTAGAAGGCTTGACCCCTTCCACGATATGTGGAGAAAACATAAGGCTGTTACTTCTTTGATAGGTTTTGATCATCTTATCCCTTCCTTTCTTCTTCTTCACTGTAGCCCTACTAGATGACCCAATTTCTATTTGAGTAGGGGGTGCTGATAATGAAATAGGTCTATTAGGCTGGTTGGAAGAAAGCAAAAAGACCTCTGCTTCAATGAATGTCTCCCAGGCAATCTTTAGTTGCTTAAGATGATGAAGGACAATAATATTGATGAGGGAATGGTGAAATAGGTTGCTTTGTTGTAGCTCAATGTTTCTATGCTACACCTTGTAAGCCATCTTATCTATGCTCCTATAAAGATAGTGGGGTATGTTGGGCAGTTTTACCCTAGTGAAATGCATAAGTAATTGGATGTGATAGTTGTAGAGTCTAGAGAATCTCCCCTCACAAGCGAAATAATTAATGATGATCTTCATTAATGGTGCAAACCTCTCAAGGAGCTGTCCAAAAGGAAATATTTTCTTGATGCTACCTTTGTATATATCTTTGAGGTAGGGTTGATACAGTTGAGCATCCAAATCTTGAGTCCTAAACCATTTTTCACCAATGTTTGGTATCCCTATAGTTGTTGCTATGATGTTAGTTGAGATGGAAAAAGTTAGCC
The DNA here is from genome assembly GCA_000404065.3 of Pinus taeda. Lineage (NCBI taxonomy): Eukaryota > Viridiplantae > Streptophyta > Pinopsida > Pinales > Pinaceae > Pinus > Pinus taeda. The sequence continues at coordinate 149,488 of APFE030889635.1, read as the reverse complement.
CTGCAATTGTGACTTTATCCTTTTTAAGGTTTGTGACAAACAATCTGGTCAATTCAGCATGATATTGAACTTTCTGCACCAACTCACAAAACTCAAGACACCCTACATGCTGAAAACACTTCTTTGCAAGTGGTGAAGACATTAGCTCCTGAGTATTTAGAGGTTCATACCTTGACACCTTTCCACCATTTTTATGAGTTTTCTTCTCCTCCTCCATAGTTGACTGTAATAGCAAACCCTAGGGGAAAAATAGGGGAAGGGAAAAAAAGAATGGGATGATGGGGTTGGGGAGTAGGAATGAGTGTAAGAAAAATTTTGGAGGTGGGGAGAGATGTTAGGGCCTTAGGGAAGTGGAGGGAGGTTGAAATTATGAGGGAATAGGGATAGGGAATTTTTACGAAGGTGTCTACTCTTGGCTGCCCAAAAACGTAGCGTAGGGCTAGAGATTAGGTATAAGGTTTAGGGAATGAAAGTGAAGAGGTGTGAGGGTTTTAGGAATGTGTTTAAGTGTAAAGGAGGGGAGGGTATGCTAGGAACATGGTTTTAGGGCTTTCAAACTGAAAATGATGACTCTCCCACAAAAACGCAATGTGGGGGAAAATACGAGGTTTACACCATAAAGACTATGAAATAAACTGATGGAAAGCATTTTGAGCCTTCAAATTACTAGATTAACCTTGTTGGAGACTTGATTTTCCCTTGAAAACCCTTAGAAACTCGTTTGATGACCCTTGAAGAAAAGCGCAACGTTCATTGTCAAAAGCGCAACGTTTCCCTTGAAAACCCTTAGAAACTCGTTTGATGACCCTTGAAGAAAAGCGCAACGTTCATTGTCAAAAGCGCAACGTGTAGGGAAAAGCGCAATGTGCCTAGTGAAAAGTGCAGCGTGCTCCCTAGAAGCACAACGAGGTGTCTTAAAAACACAACGAAAGAGTTTTAAATCAATTTTTGGAATGTATTTGGCCCTAAAAATGGTGAGGAAGTGATTGACGATGAGTGAGAGCTTCTTTAGCAATGAAACAAATGAGAGAAATGAATAAAGATGGTCTTTTATAGCTTGTGAAGTTAATTTCTTTTCATAGTAGTGGGGTGGCCCACACTATGTCTTTCTCACTTTTTATTTGGAAACCATGTAGCTTAGGAACCTTTGAATGCAACTTGAGATTATTTGAAGCTTATTACAAAATATTCATTTGAAATAAAACCTTTTTGAACCAATTTGTATCACTACTCCTTCACATGCCAATTTTACAAATGGAATGAGAAATTGAATGAATGAAACCCTAGTGACCTAATGGATGAACAATGAACTAAATGACAACCATGATTTTGAAGCTGAGATGAACATGACACTTTTTAGAGATGGCAAATCCAAATGTGTGATGGGAGTGACTGGAATATGAAAATCTTGGAGCAGCAGTAGATTTAGACACACTAGCTAGTGACCAAATTTTAATCCGAAAACCTAGTGACATGATAAAATTTTACTTTGAGACCCCTAAAAAAACTTGGTAAAAGCATATTTGATCACTGGTGATAGGTAGAATTGACTGACACTAACATTGGCTCTAGCTGGGGATGGCAGCTCCTTGGAGGTGTCAGGAACACCGTAGACTAGGTAGCCTTATTCATTGGGCGTGGAGTCAAAATGTAAAGACCAAACTCAAAACTAAAAAATGACTAACTAACTAACTTTGACAAATAAAAACAAATTGACTGAACTTACTTATGGTAGGAGACCATCGCGATCTTAGGGCCTTCACCTCGGGCTTCAAATCCCGATGATAACTGCCCACCTGTTGAGGATATATATACAATCATGTGAAATGATCCCTCCAGTGTAACCAATCCAACAAATGGATACTTACTTGAACCCTGTTCGTGCTTTCCTTGAGTAGGTAGAATAAACAAAAGCTAGGCAACTCCAAATTCCATATGGATCCAACACCTGTATTGACAAACTTGGCAAATTCTTCCTCTATTGATGACTACAATAAACTCACCAGAGGATCATGGAAAGCATGCAACATAATATCTTCTGGATGATTAAAAGCAGTAAAACAAACCTCATTCCAACCTGTTGATTTGTTTATGTGCTGAAACTAATCACCTTCATCAATGAATGTTGCAACATCAACCTTCATTACTGGCTGTAATGAATTCACCATAGGATCCTAAAAATAATGAAAACTTGGCTCTTGCTGATTTAGAGGAATCAAGAAACACCCTTCTATTGCAACTAGTCGCTCGTCATGATGAATTTCGGGAAGAGTGTGCTCTTGGTCTTCAAATAATTTTGAACATATAGATGGCTGAGTTTCATCTTGAAACAAAAATTCAAGAAATGAAATATTTGAAGAGAAATATGATTGACACTCCTCATCAATGTCTTGGTCTCCTAAACATTGTTGAATACCTTCATATAATTCAAGAGAATGAATGTGATCTTCATCAATTGATTGCTGATTAATATTATCTTTAGTCAAAGAAGACATTGTTTGCTGGAAATTTTCCTGAATACAATTTTCTTGAATTTCATCAAACACAATAGCAAGATCATATGCAACAAGGATGTCTTCATCATTAACTAAATCACCTAGAAGTTGGCAAGGTCACTGCAACTCATCATTAGAATCATGAAATAAAACTTGCCTTTCATCATTCAAATCTGATTGATCTTTAATCATGGAAGAAAATATTGTTTGTTGGAGACGTTCTTATGGATCATAAGACTACTGCAAATCAACAATGGTTCTTCAATGATATCCTCAATTACCTTTACCTAATGATTGTCAAGAGGATTTTGTTAGACAACCATAGTGCTAATGTGTACACCCACATGATCTAAAATAACATGTTCTTTTTCATTATTCTCCTCTTCTTGATTATTTTCAGGCTGCTGAATTTCTTCCTTAACCTCTAGCTTACCAGTGTGTTGTTTAGCTGCCAGAATCGTTTCATGTGGGGAATATGTATGGGCATCTAGACAATATTCATCATCTGTTTCTTCATCAATCAAATAGGAGGCTACTATGTGCTGAGTATAATCTCATGTATCAAAGTGATTAGCTTCTTCAGATTGTTGTTGGGAAGAAAATTCATAAAAGGTCTCTTTGATCTCATAATCTAGACATTCTTCATCACCAGAAGTCTCTTCAAGGTATTGAATGAAGTTTTCACAAGATTCAAAACAATCTTCGAATAACAAGAATGAATGATGAGATTTTCCATAAAACTCAAAGAATGTTGTGTGGAATTCTTTAAGAGAGAATAAGCTTCATGGCTTGAATCCTTCACACCATGATCTTGCTTTTCCTTCTAGGGTAGCCATAAACATTTTCAACAAACAATCCTCATGAAACCTAATCCTCAACTTATGTATATGCCAATGAAATTTTATTAGATGCAGAATAGCATCATCCTCATTTCCACCTATGAATTTGGGCAAATTAGTTTGCCAATATATTCAAGGAATTCGATTCAGAAAACCAGGAATATGAGCTTGATTCATAGGAGCATACCTTCGAGAAGTTGAATCCATCTTGAAAATAGTTAAGTCACCAAGAATTTCTTTAAACTACTGGTTTTTGAACAATGGAGTCGCCATGAAAATTCTAAACCTTTGGATTCTTCGACACTAGAGTTGCCAAGTGAAAGATGCATAACCTTTCTTGTGTTTGATCATTGTTCACCATCAGTAATCAGATCTGATCCTTGTCGTTCTTTCCCAGGTAAGATATGATTTTTCGTTCCTCGACAACAATGCCAAAATATTATCCTCCACAATGTCCCAAGCTGAGAGGAATCGATGGAGGTAACCACAGACCAAGCTTTCAGTTTAGTAGCTAGCCCTACCAAACCAGAGAGGGCTCTCTCTATGAGGTCACAACTGAAGAATTGATTGTAATATAGAAGGATTTTAGGCTAGATATTCTAGGCTTAGGTAGGTTTTGAAAATTTAAGGTTTTGATGCTCGACAAGGGATGAAAACCAGGTAACTAGGTCAAAGGATCAAAAGGGTAACATCAACAAAGATATAAAGGAGCAAGCTAGAAATAGTTTTGTGATGGCTTAGATTTTTTCAGTGTAGTGTAGTGTAGTATTTAGAAGAAACAAGAGGTCTTAATGAGCATCTACATCATGAATTAATTAAGCAAGAAAGAAAATAACACATAATGATATTCCCATCAAAACAGAGATTTGTGCAAAGAATTCTTCTTATAAACTTTAAGGAAAATCACTGAAGAACCGACGAATGGAAAGAGAAGATGAATATCTTTCATATAAAACTAAAAAAGAGAAAATACAATATCACAAACTCGCTGCACATGAATTCCTAGATAATAGCTGCGACTGCTCCTTTGAATTCCTGAAAATTCTCAAGCACAAGCTACAAGAGTTCTCTCCTCAAATGTCCAACCCTTCTCTCTTACTGAGAAAATGATACATATAGACCAAGATAAACAATTTCCACACCCTCAAGGGTTGAATCTATGAGTGGTGGAACAGTTCCCAGGAATATCTCAACTAACAACTGAGATTGAGAAGGTTGAATACAAACTCTTCATGTAGACTTTGAATTTAGTTTTTCCTCTTTAATGAGGCCTAAGTTTACATAAAAACCAACTTAACAAAACTAATTACCCACTATAACATCATATTTAAATTAGGATTAATTAATTACATCATTTACGAAGGTAAAAAGTAAAACTAGGTCAAACTGATGAATTCAATCAGCCTCCTGGAAAAAGCATAGCGAATCTGGAAAAAGCGCAATGTGGCTGAAGAAAAGTGTAGTGTGAGATTGTAGGCCACTTTTGGAGGTCTTCTTGGAATCAAAATTGAGATCATGATAGCTCATTGGAAATCTCTTTCTGTATAGTTATCTATAGATCCCTCAAGCACTGAATATGATGAAGTATAACTCCTCAAAAGTGACTTCTCCCAAGACTGGTCAAAAAGCATAGTGTGGCCTCCAAAAACAGGGCACAAAGGTGTTTTTTAGGTGGTTTTTGGCCATTTTCACCCTGTAAAAGTTGATGACTTAGGCTGCCAGGTGTGATGTAGGCGTCAAAATATATCCAACCATGTATATTTTTTTTCCATTTGGAGCTCTCCAAAAAAATCGCAGTGTGGTCCACGCTACGCTTTTGGCAGGGTGATTGTGCCAAAATATGCAAAAATTCTCAAAAAACAAAAATTTCTCCAAAACTCCTCAAATTTGGTATATAAGGTGACCAAGTGATATGCTATGCTATGCGGGTAGCATTAGTAAGCAAATCTAACTTACCCTTCTCCTTTTGATTGATTAGGATTTTGCATAACCTTGCTTTCATTTGTTTGACCTTTGCTCTCAAAATCAAGTTCCTTGTGTAATAATGGGAAGCCATGTGTTTTTGTAGCCTCTTGTCCCTGTTAGCCCTTATGAGAAGCTTCTCCAAATGATCATTGACTTTCCCTAGCCAATATTCCTTATATTCATTGATTTCCCTGTTAATAAGCTTATTCACTGTGATTTGATTTCTTTGTTGCTGAAGTGCCTTTTTAAGGCCTCTTGTCTTTAGTTTTTGTCTTGCCACTTGATCTTGATTTTCAATTGAGTCCTCTTCTTCTATCATTGATTTACCTTTAGTCTCCTTTTCCAATTTCATAACGTGCTTCTCTTGAAACATTTTATCAACTTTCAACTGCATGTTTTCCTACTGTAGGCATGCTATCAAAACATTTGCGTCTGTCAATTTGTCCTGCAACCTTTTGAGTTCATTTTCCTTGTCCACCATAGGCTGCTCAACTATCCTAGGCTCCTCATTAGCCTTCAAAGTAGTCTCATCAACATCAATATGAAAAGAGTCATCATCTTGGAAAAGTGTCTCATGATGCAAATGTGATCCCTGTTGTGCTGATGTAAAAGGCTTGGCCCCTTCCATGATTTGTGGAGAAAACAAAAGCTTGTTCCCTCTTTGATAGGTTTTAATCATATTATCCCCTCATTTCTTCTTCTTCACTGTAGCCCTACTAGATGAACCAATTTCTGTTTGAGTAGGGGGTGCTTATGATGAATAGGTCTATTAGGCTGGTTGGAAGAAGGCAAAAAGACCTCTGCTTCAATGCATGTCTCCCAGGCAATGTTTAGATTCTCAAGATGATGAAGGAAAATAATCTCGATGAGGGAATGATGAAAGAGGTTGTTTTGTTGTAGCTCATTGTTTTTATGCTGCACCTTGTAAGCCATCTTATCTATGCTCCTATAAAGATAGTAAGGTATGATGAGCAGTTTTATGCTAGTGAAATGCATAAATAATCTAATGTGATAGTTGTAGATTCTAGAGAATATATTCTCACATGTGAAATACTCATGATGATCTTCATTAATGGTGCAAACCTCTCACGGATCTGTCCAAAAGGAAATATTTTGTTGACACTATCTTTGTATAGAGCTTTGAGGTAGGGTTGATACAGTTGAGCATCCAATTCTTGAGTCTTAAACCATTTTTCACCAATGTTTGGTATTCCTATAGATACTGCTATGATGTCAATTGAGATGGAAAAAGTTACCCCTACAATTGTGACTTTATCCTTTTTAAGGTTTGTGACCAACAATATGGTCAATTCAACATGATATTGAACTTTTTGCACCAACTCACAAAACTCAAGACACCCTACATGCTGAAAACATTGCTTTGCAAGTGGTGAAGACATTAGCTCCTGAGTATTTAGAGGTTCATACCTTGACACATTTCCACCCTTGTTATAATTTTTCTTCTCCTCATCCATAGTTGATTGTGATAGCAAACCCTAGGGGCAAAACAGGGGAAGAGAAAAAAAGAATGGGATGATGTGGTTAGGGAGTAGGAATGAGTGTAAGAAAAATTTTGGAGGTGGGGAGAGATGTTAGGGCCTGAGGGAAGTGGAGGGAGGTTTAAAGGATGAGGGAATAGGACTAGGGAATCTTTACACAGCGTATACTCTTGGCCACCCAAAAACGCAACATAGAGCTAGAGTTTGGGTATAGAGTTTAGGGAATGAAAGTGAGGGGGTGTGACGGTTTTAGGAACATGTTTAAGTGTAAAGGAGGGTAGGGTATGCTATGAACAGGGTTTTAGGGCTTGCAAACTGAAAATGATGGCTCTCCCACAAAAATTCAGCGTGGGGGCAAATAGGAGTTTACACCATAAAGACTATAAATAAATTGATGGTAAGGATGTTGAGCCTTAAACTTACTAGATTAACATTGTTGGAGACTTGATTTTCTCTTGAAAATCGTTCGAGTCTCATTTGATGACCCTTGAAGAAAAGTGCAGCGTTCACTATCAAAAGCACAGCGTGCAGGGAAAAGTGCAGCGTGCCCAGTGAAAAGCGCAACATGCTCCCTAAAAACGCAACGAGGTGGCTTAAAAACGCAGTGAAAGAGTTTGAAACCAATTTTTGGAATGTATTTGGCCCTAAAAATGGCAAGGAATTGATTGATGATGAGTGAGAGCTTCTTTAGCAATGAAATGAATGAGAGAAATGAACAATGATGGTCTTTTATAGCTTGTGAGGTTAATTTCTTTTCATAGTAGTGGGGTGGCCCAAACTATGCATTTCTCACTTTTGCTTTGGAAACCATGTAGATTAGGAACCTTTGAATGCAGTTTGATATTATTTGAAGCTTATTACAACATATTCATTTGAAATAAAACCTTTTTGAACCAATTTGTATCACTACTCCTTCACATGCCAATTTTATGAATGTAGTGAGAAATTGAATGAATGAAACCCTAGTGACCTATTAGATGAACAATGAACTGAATGATAACCATGATTTTGAAAATGAGATGACCATGACACTTTTTAGAGATGGCACATCCAAATGTGTGATGGCAGTGATTGGAATATGAAAATCTTGAAGGAGCAACAATAGATTTAGACACACTAGCCAGTGACCAAATTTTATTCTTAAAACCTAGTGACATGATAAAATTTGACTTTGAGACCCCTAAATTTAAAAAAAAAAATCATATTTGATCACTGGTGACAAGTAGAACTAACTGACACTAACACAAGCCACTGTGATAAGTCTGCAACTAATGAATTAGGATAAGAACCAATCAGTGACATGCAAGACCTATTCTGCCAACCTTAGTACCAAGATCAACAACTCCAGATCCTCAAGCAACAACCTTAACATATCTAAACACATCCAACACATGTAACAACATCTCCATATCCTATAGCAACATCTCCATATCCTGTACCAGCATCTCCATATCCTGTAGCAGCATCTCCAAGTCATACAACTACCTCCAACACTAATGGAAGCACCTCCAACACAAGCATCCACAACTCAACACATGTAGCAACATATCCAACGTCTTCAAGACATGTAGAGACATATGCCACAACTAGAGCAACCCTCCAACCACCTGTAATAGCAACATCTCCAACCAACACAACATGCTAACCTCAAACCAATCACACATGTGGAATCCATCTCCATGTCACCTCCTCTAGCTCTAGTCATAAGTATGTTGACATCAATTCCAACTAACAAGACCATCAAGCCAAACATCCATCTCACATGTAGATGCAACACCATGAACCTGCTGACATCAATGCCAACATTACAATGCCAAGAATTGTATCTATGGAGTGAGACCTTACTTTGATGAAAAAAATGGGTTGAATCCCTTACAAATAATGTTATTCTCAACAAACAAGCAAATGACCATGAATTTGTGCTTCTATTCTATGAAATTTGAAATTATAATTTTTTTATTGAAAAAATGATTTTTTGGTATATTTTTCTAGCTAATGTGTTAGATCTCATATTCTTAAATACAAAACAACCTTGGATTCACCCCAAGGTGAATTGTAAAGAAACCACTAATCATTCAAAGTTTTTTCTACAAATTAAAAAAAGGCATCATATAGTTAGAGCCTTCCCAACTCATGGTCGCCTTGTGGAGTTCTAAATTTGGATTGAAAAATGACTACTACACCTCTGTTTCGATTCAAATATGATTATCTCAAATTAGGTAACATTCTCACATAAATTTATATTTCGGATTGCAATTAAGGGTTAGTGAATCTATGATAATAATTATACATATTCGAAGGCTTTAATTTACACTCGAAATTTTAGAATATAGACTACCCCTTCAATGGTGATAAGGGTAACCCTACAAAGATCATGACTTGCATCAAGGGTAACTCACAAAAACACATTCAACTCTAGGAACTTAATCAATCCAAGAATTCATCTCATTTCCCATAATCAAATCAAAACATTTAAATTAAGAAGCAACTACCAAATAATCTTGAAGTGGATTTATCAATGATCAGGGAAAGTCTTAGGTGCTTAAAAGGAAATGTTTGATACTTATAGAAGGAAAAATGGATGATAAAAGAACGAGTGAAAAGGTTATTTTCAGGGCTCATTAGGGATGTTCATGAGCTAGATGGTGTCTTGTATGTATATACTTAAATGAAGAGTCTTCTTCTAGTTTCTTCAATTATAGATATACAATGTATGGCTAAATTTAAAATTGTCAACACGTACATGGGGCATCCACTTAGTAAACTTGTGACACAGTACATGCATTTGTTGGATATTAAACAAGAACTCTAATTTCACCAAATATTGAAAATTACCTCAATTTCCCTAAATATTGAAAATATCTCCCAAAATCCTTTTGTTCAACCCCCTTCTAATACATTTTTCTAATTAAAAAAACACCGTATTTTTACCATATATCCCCTATTTTTACTAGATACAAATTTTTACAGCCCAAATATCTATAAAACCCCCTTTACTGCACATTCCACACGCCTTCCCTCACCCCCACGCCCAACCCAAAACCAATGATTGCAATATATTAAACATATTTTTCACAATTTTAAAACCCCCTTTATGAATAAACATAATAATATTGGTCATCAAGGTGAAGACATGTGATCTAGTAAAATAGATTTGGTAGGATGGCATAACAGAGGAGTTTCCTTTCAATGTTGTGGGAACAATCCCAAAACATACTGTGGAAGTAGTATTTGATTCCATGCATGTAGTAAATGATAGTATTTAAGACTACCAATGCAAGGTCATTGTCAAAGGATTCTCTCAAAAAGAGGGAGATGACCTTAATGACATTCTTTATAGTTACTAGAGGACTCTCTCAAATAAAGGGAGTTGATCTTATTATGGTTTCTTATTTAATTGTTGGGAGTTTGGGGTGCATGGAAAAATACCCATGAATTAAAATTGAAGGCAACTTTGCATACAGTGATACATACACCACAAGTTTGGTATTTCAGGATCAATGAGTTTTTATTCAAGTTAGGATTTTCTAAGTTTAACGTAGATTTTAATTCTTTATTTTATAGTTCTAGCCCACTTATCTTGGTCATGTATGCAAATGAGTTTATCATTGAAGAAGTCATGACTAAATCATGGTGTTGTGTGAAAATATTTTGACTTTTGAAGTTGAAATGAAGGGTGTTAGAGGTTGGCATGTTGTTGATGAAGTTTTTCTTCTACAAAGGATGTACACATTGAAGATTCTAAAGAAATTATAGAATATTGAAGGACATAGTGATCGAGGGATATATTTTTCCATATTCACTGGTGGTCAACTTTTTGAAGAAGCCCCAAATAGAGGGGAAGCGAAATACAATAAGAAAGTATCTTGGTTTGGTGGAGAACACCTTCCTCATGAATTAGGAAAGTTAGTTTTATCTATTGCTATATGTTGCTAACTTGTGTTGATTTATAGTAGCATCAGATGTGCTCTAAGCCTCAAAATTTGCAGGGAGGTAAGGGCACATGTATTCCGGAATATCCAGAAATAGTTTTGGGAAGTTTCACCTAGAGATAGTTTTCTTAAAATAATTAACTGTTTTTAATGGATGCCTAAGTATAAACTTGGGAAATTAAAATAATTAAAGGGTATTAATAAAATTGGGTGTGAATGTTCTAGAAGAAGATGGAGATCGAGTCAATATGATCTAAGCCATTGATTAGAATTTAATCTGGGTTGTTGATTACTCAACGAGAAGATTATATGAAGGACTTCGATGGGCATTTGGAAGACACATCAAGTAGGATCAAGAGATCTATTTCTCAAGAGAGCAGCGCAAAGAAACTAGAGAGATCATCAAGGAGATTCTTGCAATGAGGGGTAGGGATAGTAAATTTCTAGAGGAAGTTTTTCAGATGCAGAGAGTGCAAGGCAAAGAGGGCAGAGAGTAGTTCGGAGAGGCAGTGTAGTGCCACATAGAGGCAATGCAGAGCTACACTATCACAACATAGAGCTTCAGAGGGACTCTGTATTTCTGCTAGGGAACAGTCGGGGTATAGTGCCGGAGCCGGGGTATGAGACCAGGGGGCTAGAGGGCTGAAGTTTCAAGCTAGCAGGAGATCAAGAGGAGCTGCAACACAGTCCTAGCAGCAATGATGCAGTAATTGCGTAGGTGTGATGTGGTGCTATGCAGAGACTGCACAAAGACAACACAATGACTCATCCCTAGTGTAGATCAACGCCACATTTTCTAGTGACAAGGTGAGATCATCTCACTATCTTTTTTCCAGTTAGATCTCCGTATAGGATTACCAGTTTGGACATCCGAAGAATTGTATTAAGAAACTACTGCATAATAATACAAACCCTCAGTTGTTGCACCAGTTTTCCCAAGTTGGGCTTTTCCGGGGGAATTGTCCAAAAACAACAATGTCACTTGTGTGTGTGTTATTTCTTCTTGATTAGTTCTTGTTTCCACATATAATTTAATTAGTAAAGGCTGCAGTTGTATTTACTTTGATATTTACAGTATAACAAATTAAATAAATTGCATGAATTAACAAGTAGGAGAAGTAATATCAGTGTGTTGCAGTAGGGGATTTGGGTCTCCAAATTTTCACATGGTATTGGAGTGCAGGTGAAGCAAGAGAGAAGATTTGAAGGGCCCAACATTGAAGAGAAGGAGGGAGATCAAAGTGTTGCATAGGTAGCAGATTGAATCCTTAGCGGTATTTCACAGTCCACGCCAGGAGGGAAAAATTATCAAGGAAAATCTCTCTCTGAGTGAGTTGACAGAGAGGTAAGATTTCTAGTTTGTGATTTGTTAGTGGAAAAGAGAGTAGTGCAACAACAGATTCAACATTGAGCAGACTTCAGGTGGGATGCAGTTTTCTGCAGTGTTTGTTGGGTCAAAAAAGTGACAGAAGAAGGAAGAAGACACTTTTTGAGGGAATTTATTCCTCAATGAATTCCGAGCCAAGGAATTCCATTTCTCAGTTGTTGAGTAGCAGTAGCAAGGAGCAGATATACTAACTCCATCAGGGAGTGTGTAGGCTAGCCTAGCAGCTGCGCATAAAAAAGAGGGGGGAGTTCGACTTTGTGTATGCAGAGATGGAAACTAATGGGTTGAGAGATCAAGATCGATTGGACAGAGCATCCAACTATGTGATATGGAAGGCTAGGATCTCCTACCTGCTAGATGAGCATGATCTCAAAGCTTATGTCGATAGTGTGGTAGTTATACCCATCGATGGAGACCCGCTCAAGAAGTACAAGGTTGAGATGGCGAAGGCCAAGCGGTTGATCCTTGATGGAGTGAGGGATCATGTTGTATGTCACATTGTTGGAAAAGGGACGGCCAAAGAGATGTGGGATGCCTTGGCTACATTGTATCAAGGATCTTTTGAGCAGCGAAAGATGCACTTGGAGGAGAAAATGAGATCCGCGAGGATGTAGAAGGGGGAACACATTGATCCATTCCTATCGAAGCTTTAGGAAGTCCGAGATCAGTTGGAAGCTGTAGGATCATCACCTTAGCCTACAGAGATGGTGAGGTTGACCTTGAATTCAGTCTCAAAATAATGGCAAGTATTTGTCCAGAGTATCCTAGGAAGAGAGAAATTCTCGGATTGGGAAGGGATGTGGGTTGCTCTTCAATAGGAAGAGATGAGGCGAGACTTAGTCAAGTGAAAATTTGATGGCAGCAGTAGCAGTGGGACAAAGCTAGAGGAGGAGGAGAAGAATGTAGCCCTTGCATCAAAAGGGAAACAAGAGAAGCGGAGGAAGAATAAGGATGTTTCTAAGATCAAATGTTTTAGGTGTGGTGAATTTGGTCATTATGCTACTTAGTGTCCTCTCAAGAAGAAGGACAAGGACGAGAAACATGACCTGCAGGCTGCAACCGCAAGGATCGAGGAGGAGGAGTTTGCCATGATTGCCTAGATACCTCCACATGAGAGGTGGGGTGATCTAGTACTATAGTTTGAAAGAACGAAAGATGGGCAAGTTCCATTGAGGAGTCCACCTCATGGATCAATACCTTGTTACAGGAGCCCATATCAGAAGTAGAAAGATGTAATAGAGCTAGTTGGTGCAAAGGAATGCCAGAGTGACAGTTGCAGTGGCTAGGAGCTCCAGAGACTGAGGAGTGCAGAGCATAGTTGGCAGTAGTGCAGAGTCAACATCAATGTAAAGACTTCAGAGGGTCAACACAAAGACTAGTAGAAGTCAGAACTCCAGGAACAAAAGCATCACACTGAACATATTTGGTTCAATATTTTGGATGTTTTTTTGTTGCAACAACAACATAGTTGCAGTGGAGATTCAATTGGCAGTAACATGCAGGGTCAACAACAACACAGATGCAACATTTTCACATTAGTTGGTGAGAAGTGATGTTAGACATCAATAGCGTAGAGGGAGATGTTACAAAGTCAGGGTGATGCTTCAACACGTTGCATTACTAGAGCACATTCCTCGCTAAGAGGGAGTGTTTATTTATGGTAGCATCGGATATGCTTTAAGCCTCAAAATTTACAGGGAGGCTAGGAAACATGAATTTCAGAATACCCATAAATCATTTTGGGAAATTCCACTCGAAGCTAATTTTATTAAAATAATTAATTATTTTTAATGGATGCCTAAGTATAAACTTAGGAAATTAAATAATTAAAGGGTATTAATAAAACTGGGTGTGAATCTTCTAGAAGAAGATAGAGACCAAGTCAATATGATCTGAGCCATTGATTAGAATTTAATTTGGGTCGTTGACTACTCAACAAGAAGATTATAAGAAGGACTTCGATGGGCATTTGGACGACATGTCGAGTGGGATCAAGAGAGCACCCAGAGAGATCATTGAGGAGATTCTTGCAGTGAGGGGCATGGATAATTTTCCAAAGGAATTTTTTCAGATCTAGAGAGTGCAAGGCAGAGAGGGCAGAGAGTAGTCTAGAGAGGCAACGTAGTGCCACGCAGAGGCAGCACAGAGCTACGTTGTGGCATCGTAGAGCTTCAGAGGGAGTCCATATTTCTACTGGGGAACATTAGAGATCTAGTGCCAGAGTCAGGGTGTGAGATCGAGAGGCTAGAGGGCCGAAGTTTTCAGCTAGCAAGAGATCAAGAGGAGGTGCAGCGCAGTCCCACCAGTAGTGACACAGTAACTGCGTAGGTGTGACACAATGCTGCGTAGAGGCTTATCTCTAGTGCAGATCAGTGTTGGATTTTCCAGTGACAGGGTGAGATCATCTCACTATATTTTGTCCAGTTAGATCTTTGTATATGATTGCCAGTTTGGGCATCCAAAGAATTGCATTAAGAAACTACTGCATCATCATACAAACCCTTAGTTGCGGCACCAGTTTTCCCACGTTGGGTTTTTTCTGGGGACATTCGTCCAAAAACAATAATGTCACTGGTGTGTGTTATTTCCTCTTGCTCAGTTATTGTTTCCGCATATAATTTAATTAGTGAAGGATGCAATTGCATTTTTTAATACTAATAAATAACTATAATAAAGAATTACTATATAACTTAAACATATACACATTTAAAAAAGAGAACAAGATTCTTATATGTGGAGATTTATCCCCAGTTTAACATGTGGATTCTTAATTTGTGAATAAGCTTTGTTAGCCAATATGGGTTATCCATACTACACACCTAAAAAATCATATCTTACTTCAGATGACACTTTTTCATATGATATTATTTTTTAATTAATCAATTTAATTATAAGAGAAAAAAAGGAATAACTAATTTGGAGATAAATCCCAACTTTTGATTTATCCTGGAGTATATACGAGTTGGTTTGTGTTGGGTTTAGTGCCAACTAGGTCACAAGTTCAAACCTTATGGGGAGGGGTTGAGACTGGAAGCCACTTTGGGTGAACAATTTGGGTAAATTCTTCAAACCTCGTGGGGAGGAGTTGAGAATGGACCACTTTGGGTGAATTGTTCAAACCTCAAGCGGAGGGGTTGTGAATGGAAGCCACTTTGGGTGAATTAAACTTTTGTGTGATTTACCCATGAAGTATAGACCATTTGGTTTGTGTTGGGTTTAGTCCCTATCAGGTCACAAGTTCAAACATTATGGGGAGGGGTTGAGAATGGAAGCCACTTTAGGTGAATTAAACTTCCCACAATGTTCAAGCTCCCACAATCCTAGTGATAAACATCCGATTCGGGCTCCCACAATTCTGGTGATAAGCATCCCATTCAGGCTCTCACAATCCTGGTGATGAGCATCTCATTCAGGCTCCATTCGAGCTGCTCCCACAATCGTGGTGATAAACATCCCATTTAGGCTCCCACAATCCTAGTGATAAACATCCCATTCAGGCTCCCACAATCCTAGTGATAAGCATCCCATTCAGGCTCACAATCCTGGTGATAAGCATCTCATTTAGGCTCTCATGATCCTGGTGATAAGCATCTCATATTATGGGTGGATGAATCTTCTTCCATCCAACAAAAGAGTTAGTTGTCTATCGAAGTAATAATTATTAGATAGATAGCATGGATTTAACTTTCATAGAATATTCTCAAATATTCTTAGTAGTAGTTACTGATCAAAGGTTAATATTAATCTCAAAAGTAGTTATGCATTTTCTACTCTTTTAACTAAATTGATTAATGATGCAAGGGTAAACCCGCATAACCCAGGATCTTCATATGCTAACTATCACGGGTTAGCAATCTTTTCAAAATAATCAACGTCACAATCTTTGCACAATCATTGGACAACAAATTAATATATTTTCAAATGAAATGCCAGATTTGCGATTTCCCTGTAAAGAAGAGACTTCTCAGCTAAAACTCGGCGCATCCCACCACCGCCACTGTATATACGCATTTGCCATATGTCATAATTTGTTTAACAGCGCAGACCCAACATTTCGTTCACGTTCTAATAGAGATTCGATGTCATTGACATCATTGTGCCATTCAATTATGTGCAAAAACAGAGCTGATTGATGTTCAAGTAATAATGTTATTAAATCCGGAAACATGCATCAAATGGCCCTGAGAAAACCACTCTTATAAGTTCAATACAAACTATATAAGATTGAGAGAGGGCTCTCGCTCTCTGCACAACTCGATGATGAACACAACGAAGCCACGCAGTGCTCCTTACCATGTAAAATAAAACTTACTGTTGCAGTTTAATTTACATCCAAAATAAACCAGAGAAATAATCCCGCACGCAGCTTTGTATTCAAGCAAGAACACCTACGTATATACAACCTATATTGTATATTCGTTTAATCTGGAATGGCGCCGGTTCTAATACACTCAATCAAACAATCAAGCAGAGGAATAAAAAGCCATACAAGCCTATCAACACACAATTAATAACTTATTGAATATATGCGTACAATCTAATAGGAATCGCTTGCTCATGAAACCGTGGAGAGAAAAAAATTATCATAATTCTTTTGACACGCTTCTCCTCCCCCTCTGAGAGCTTGCTGCCACTTTATTTATAATTAAAGGATACATACATAAGGAAAGATCTTCTCCTTATCTCCTGGAAAAAGCAGGATTTTTCCCTTTTTACATAATGATTTAAAGCTCAAAGCTTTTCCCCATCCTTATCCTAATTTTACTAGAAACATAGAAATTCTTATCCCAATTCTATCCTTTTATTTAGGAAAATAATATTTACATAATTTTTTACTTTCCTATTTTATTAAAAATCACAAAATATCACACCCCCTCTTTATTCCATATTTACAGACCAGGATGGTCTTGATGCTCCTGCATCATACACCCAACCTTAAAATTAATCATGATCTTCTGATCATGTGTTAGGATCTGTGTATGCCTGGATCCCACACTTTGTTCTGCAACCGTCCAAATGCTTTATTCCTTTGCTGCCACTGCATTTCTGTTGTCCTTTCCTCCATCTTCTTCTTTCTATCAATCAGGTTCAAGTTCTGATTGAACTTGCTTGCTGCTATTTCTATTTTCCTCCATTTGGATTGTTGCATCATCAACTGCCATATTTCTTCAATTTCTATGTCCAACTTGCTGTTGCTGTTCCCAATTTCTGTTAATTCAGCTGCTACCATAGAAGTTGCTTCTGCTGCCGCCATAGATGTTGCTACCTCCCAAACTTCCTGTCCCTCTGCAACATACTTTGGCTCATCACCTGTAAACACAATCAAATTGTTAGCAATAAAATCACAAGACCCACTGGTCTCATTTGTCGATTCAGTCACCAAATTCTTTTTCTTCAGCTCCAAGTCTTTTTCAGGACTCAAAATTTTTTCACTCGCTTTCTCCTCAGCTTTCTCTGGCAATATTTCAGCATGTTGATTTGTATTCACCATGAGACTGTCATCTAGTCTCACCTTCTTACCATCTTCTGTTTCATGACTGTCCTTCATGAAAACTTCCCTGTCTTGTTTCCTCAGCAAATTAACCTGTGCATGAGTTCTCTATCTCTCCAGTTCTCTTCTCTGAAGATCTAGTTTCCTGTATAATTCAATAACTTCATTAGGAGTAGATTTTGGAAACTTCACATAACCTTTTATACCTTCAACAACTTTTGACCAATCTTCAGCTGGTCCTTCTTTCTCTGCATCAACATCCTGATTAGATTCCTTCCTTATGACAATATCAGCCAATTGTCTTTCACCTGCAAACATACACAAATTGTCAGATTTAAAACTATGTGTCCCTTTGTCCTTACTTGAAGTTTCAGTCTTCAAGTCTTCATCTTTACTCTCTCCCATAAATTCTCCTTGTTCCATTTCAACTTCCTCTTGACTCATCTTCTTGCCATTTATCTTGGCATCCTCTTTCTTATGTCCTCTACTGTGCCTTTTTCCTGAACCTCTTGTATGACTATTTGTAGTCATCTTCTTCTCGTTCTTTCTTCACGAGCTCCTTTGCAACAAGCCTCTGCAACAGCTAGTCCTCCTGGTTGCAATCTTACCTCACTAAGCTCTCCTCACTTAGTCTTTTGGTAAGCACGGTCCTCCTTCTCGAAACTCTTCCTGAGCAACACCTTTGCTCCTTCTAGGCTTCTGCAATCTCCCACTCTCTCCTGAGAATACTTCAGTTGTTCTCTCTATCCAATTCCTTATTGGATTCTTCAGGTTCACTGCCACTTCTCTGCAACCATAAACTTCAATTGATAAATTTCAAATCAAAAAATCATCTCACCTCTTAAGATCTTGCATGATCTTGTCTTCGTTCCACTTCTGCAATCTTCTTCACTTGTGTATGCTGCATATCAGATCTTCAACAAAACTTTTTCAATTCTTCAAAAAAAACATACTAAAAAAAACTTCTTCAAGAAAATAATCCCGCTCTGATACCACTCGATGCAGGGGTAAACCCTCATAACCCAAGATCTTCATATGCTAACTATCACGGGTTAGCAATCTTTTCAAAATAATCAACCTCACAATCTTTGCACAATCATTGGACAGCAAATTAATATATTTTCAAATGAAATGCCAGATTTGCGATTTCCCTGTAAAGAAGAGACTTCTCAGCTAAAACTGGGCGCATCCCACCACCGCAACTGTATATACGCATTTGCCATATGTCATAATTTGTTTAACAGCGCAGACCCAAAATTTCGTTCACGTTCTAATAGAGATTCGATGTCATTGACATCATTGCACCATTCAATAATGTGCAAAAACAGAGCTGATCGATGTTCAAGTAATAATCTTATTAAATACGGAAACATGCAGCAAATGGCCCCGAGAAAACCACTCTTATAAGTTCAATACAAAATATATAAGGTTGAGAGAGGGCTCTCGCTCTTTGCACAACTCGATGATGAACACAACGAAGCCACGCAGTGCTCCTTACCATGTAAAATAAAACTTACTATTGCAGTTGAATTTACATCCAAAATAAACCAGAGAAATAATCCCGCACGCAGCTTTGTATTCAAGCAAGAACACCCACGTATATACAACCTATATTGTATATTCGTTTAATCTGGAATGGTGCCGGTTCTAATACACTCAATTAAACAATCCTTGATGCAGGGGAGTCCTGCAATTACCCATAATCTTTTTCTTCCTCACTCATGCAATTCAATTCAGGATAACCACATAATAAATTTTCTAAAAGCAGATAATTTACGTTACCAAACAAAGCTACCACGAACAATTTAAGTACACCTTCCTTCGAAATTCCGAATAATTTTAGGGAATCCTTTATTGTTAACGTAACAGCCACTTCAGCGCTGCATGTACGACGTCAGACAATCTACTTTAGATTGGTTGCAATATAGCAGCAAGTTCTCCGATTCTCCGTTCTGAATAAGCATATGCAACTCTGCCTCAACGTATATGCACAGTAAAAAAAAAATAATAGAGGAACCACGCGCTCCTTCCAACAACCTGACAGTGTGGTATTTGACCGTCTTCAATCTACTATGCAAGCCTATAATTCTTCTCAGTCAGATATACGCACAGCCGTTTCATCAATTATAAGCATATGGCTCAGCTGTCCATAAAATTACACACAATTCTACAGTAGTTATAAAAATCCGCAGGCACACAATACAATTGCTATAAAGATAGCGCACACACAGTATCTATAAAATGCACATAAGCATGCACAACATACACTAGAACATGATTATATATATTATATAGAACAGTTACATATTAAAGCATTTCAGCCTTAAAACGAGCTCACGCTCGACTACATTCTTTTCACTCACAATTTCCTCACAAAATAAGATACCTCACACCCTATCACACTATACATTTATAAGATACATTGGAAGGATCGATCAGATCTTCTCCTAGTTTTTTTTTTACAATGAAAGCTCTCCAAAAGCGTGCATGGCTGCTCTCAATGGCAAGTCTCAGAACATATCCGCCTTAAGCTACTTTAATTCTGCTTTTCTGCTTTAAATCCGCTTTAGCTCTGATTTAAGGTAGATTTTTCTCCTTCGATTCAGCTTTGCTGTCCACGTAGGCTTTGCTCTGCTTTGTCGCTGGTTGCTCCCGCATCAATTAATTATATTTTTTGGGCATGTGGTATTGATAAATTATGATATTGACCCATGGTATTGTAACAAAGCCTATTTATAAGTTAAGAATCTTATTAAGTGGAAATTAATCTCCATGATTAATAATCTTATTACATGGTGTAAAAGTTATTTTTGGAGAAAACTGTGTGATAAAGAGGTGAAATTTAACTGTCATAGAATATTCTAAAATATTCTTAGTAGTAATCTGATCAAAGGTTAATATTAGTCTCAAAAGTAGTTATGCCCTTTCTACTCTTTTAATTAAATTGATTAATTATATTTTTTTGGCATGTGGTATTGACAAGCTATGATATTGACCCATGGTATCGTAACAAAGCCTATTTATAAGTTAAGAATCTTCATGATTAAGTGGAAATGAATCTCCATAATAATAATAATTTAAAATCAATTTATAATTTAGTTAATTTGTATGAATTTTTAAAAATTAACCATCAAAGATATATTATAAAATAAGTATTCTAATGTTTAGAATATTCTAAAATATTCTTAGTAGTAATCTGATCAAAGGTTAATATTAGTCTCAAAAGTAGTTATGCCCTTTCTACTCTTTTAATTAAATTGATTAATTATATTTTTTTGGCATGTGGTATTGACAAGCTATGATATTGACCCATGGTATCGTAACAAAGCCTATTTATAAGTTAAGAATCTTCATGATTAAGTGGAAATGAATCTCCATAATAATAATAATTTAAAATCAATTTATAATTTAGTTAATTTGTATGAATTTTTAAAATTAACCATCAAAGATATATTATAAAATAAGTATTCTAATGTTTATCAGAGATTGATATTTATAAAAGTTTAAGAATCATTTAATTTATATAATTTGACATAGTTAAATTAACTCATAAAATAATGAAATGGAATTAAAAAGGTCGTATCTTAATCTATAATTGGAAGATATGGTCCAACGGATAGGTGGGGAGGTTTGGTCTCCACAAATCTTGTGGCACAATCCCGAGCAGAGCTATATATACCTGAAAACTACATCAAACAAAATTTCTTCCATTAGAAAAAAAAAAGGGAAAAGAAAAAGAAAGATATATGACCCCAAACAAACTATATATACTTGAAAACTATATCAAATAAAATTTCTTCCTCTGAGAAAAAAAATTAAATAAATAAAATAAATAAATAAAAAACAAAAAAACAAAAAACAAATATATGATGCCTAACAAACTATATATACCTTGAAACTACATGGAACAAAATTTCTTCATTTAGAAAGAAAAGAAAAGAAAGAAAAAGAAAAAAAAAAGAAAAAATATATGAAGCCAAACAGATATCTTTACTTTCAAAAAAAAACAAAAAATGTATGATCCCACAAAATTTGAATAGTTGAATTCAAAAAGCCATGTTCTATTGTTAATGTTTCAAACAAGGTATACATAAAGTGACTTCCAAACATAGAACTGAACATCCATCCCTCTGTCAATCAAAATCCGAAATCCCACCGCCTCTGCCACTGACACTGATGGCCGCTGTCTATTAGCAAATCCCACGCTGTGACACAAAATCAGCAGCACCGACTTTGTCTAAAATGGTAGTCAACTTTTGTCTCTCATGCACCGCAAATGACGTCATTCAACAAACCAATTACGGGCATGCCACAATTTTCATGAAAAGGCTGCTGCGGGGTTCAGGGTGCGTATTGTTTGCGTCCATCGAAAATATATGTGAACGATAAGGCCTTTACTTAAATGTTTTATTTAT